>PVIY010047684.1:0-17709 GCA_004026745.1 Myrmecophaga tridactyla | reverse complement strand
ATATAAAAGAAATAAAGAATTTATACAAGAGCATATACAAGAATTCAAAAGATTAAGCAGAAAAATGGCAGCTCTCACAGAGAGGAAAGATACAGTAGACCAAATTAGAAATATGCTGGCAGAGTTGAAGAAGCAGAAGGAAGAAAAAGTGAATGTGCCCCTTCGGGGAATGGTGAGAAGGGGGGAAAATTCAACCCCCCATAGTTGAATTCTTGATATTCTCACAAGCAGTGTGGACAACCAAAGCTATAGGCTAAACCCCCAGCCTCGGGGTTTGTTCATTTGAAACTTAACCCCACAAAGGATAGGTCAAGCCTATTTAAATTAGGCCTAAGAGTCACCCGCAAGAGAGTCTCTTTTGTTGCTCAGATGTGGCCTCTCTCTCCAGCCAACACAACAAGCAAACTCACCACCCTCCCCCTGTCTACGTGGGACATGACTCCCAGGAGTGTGGACCTTCCTGGCAATGTGGGACAGAAATCCTAGAATGAGAGGAGACTCAGCATGAAGGGATTGAGAAAAACCCTAGACTGAGCTGAGACTCTGCATCAAGGGATTGAGAAAACCTTCTCGATTTTCAAAAGGGGGAAGAGTGAAAGTGTCAATGGCTGAGAGATTCCAAGCAGAGTCGAGAGGCTATCCTGGAGGTTATTCTTATACATTAAGTAGATATCACCTTGTTATTCAAGATGTAATGGAGCGGCTGGAGGGAACTGCCTGAAAATGTAGAGCTGTGTTCCAGTAGCCATGTTTCTTGATGATGATTGTATAATGATATAGCTCTCACACTGTGACTGTGTGATTGTGAAAACCTTGTGTCTGATGCTCCTTTTATCTACCTCGTCAACAGATGAGTAGAACATATGGAATAAAATTAAATAATAAGGGGAACAAATGTTAAAATAAATTTAGTTTGAAATGCTAGTGATAAATGAAAGGGAGGGGTAAGGGGTATGATATGTATAATTTTTTTTTCTGTTTTCATTTTATTTCTTTTTATGTTATCTTTTATTTCTTTTTCTGAATTGATGCAAATGTTCTAAGAAATGATCATGAATATGCAACTATGTGATGATATTGTGAATTACTGATTATATATGTAGAACGGAATGATTATACATTAAGAATGTTTGTGTTTCTTTGTTGTCATATTTTTTTAATTTAAAATTAATTTTAAAAATTAAAAAAAAAAGTGAATGTGGTAATTAGGTTCAGTAGTCAACTTGGCCAGGTGAAGGCACCTAGTTCTGTTGCTGTGGACACGAGCCAATGACATGTGAAGCTCATTCATTGCTGATTACATCAGTCGGCTAGGGGAAGTATCTGCTGCAATGAAATGATGTTTGATTTAATTGGCTGGATGCTTAAATGAGAGTGGTCAACGCAGTACAGCCCAAGCAGCTCAGCATACCTCATCTCAGCACTCGCAGCTCAGCCCAGGCCTTTGGAGATGCCAAAAGGAATCACCCCGGGGAAAGCTGTTGGACCCTAGAAGCCTGGAGAGAAGGCTACCAGAGAGTGTCTTGTGCCTTCCCATGTAAAAGAGAACCTCACCTGAAATTGAGCTGCCTTTCCTCTGAAGAACTATATGTTTTCAACTAAATAAATCCCCATTTATTAAAAGCCAATCCATCTCTAGTGTGTCGCATTCTGGTAGTTTTGGCAGACTGAAACAGTGAGTTAGAAAACAGAACAATCGAACTAGAGTGCACAAGAGAAAAAAATGGCAAGAAAGATGGAAAAAAATGCAACTGGATCTTCAGGATGTGATGGACCACAAGAGGCATACAAATATAAGAAGCACTGGTGTGCCAAAAAGAGAAGAGAAAAGAGCTGGGAAAAATAATTGAAGATATAAATTGGGGAAATGTTCCCAACCCTTAAAAAAGACATAAATACGCAGTTCAAAGAGGCCCAATGAACTTCAAATAGAATAAATCCAAATAGGCCTACTCCAAGAAACATACTAACCAAACTGTCAAAAGTTGAAAAGAAACAAAAAACTCCTGAAAGCAGCATGAGAAAAGCGATCTCCTACATACAAGGGCAAATAAATAAGACTGAGTTTGGATTACTCAACAGGCACTATGGAAGCAAGAAGGCAGTGGTACAATATATTTAAGATTCTGAATGAGAAAGGCTTCCAGCCAATAATTCTTTATCCAGTCAAGTCGTCTTTCAAAATTGTGGGAGCGATTAAAATCTTCAAAGAAAAGCAAAGACCAAGAGAACTAATCACAAGAGACCTGCCCCACACAAAATACTTAAGGGAGTCCTTTCAGCTAAGAAAAAAAAAAGACAAAAGAGGGAAGTCTGGAGGAGGGCACAGAGTTGAAGAATACAGGTCAGGGGAATTTAAAGGATAAAAAGAGAGGGAGGGAAAAGAATATATAGATCTGACAAATAAAAACTAAAGGATAAAATGGTAGATACAAGAACTGCTTTACAGTAATAATTTGAACATTAACGGACTAAATTCACCAATTAAAAGATACAATCCATTGGCAAAATGGATTAAAATATATAATCCATCAAATGCTGTTTACAAAGGATTCATCTTAGACACAAGGATGCAATTAGACTGAAAGTAAAAGGATGGAAAAAGATCTTCTATGCAAGCTGTAAGCAAAAGAAAGCAGGAGTAGCCATACCAATATCAGATAAAATACACCTTAAATCTAAAGATGTTATAAGAGACAAAGACAAAGACAAAAAAGGACTACATATTAACAAAAGGGATAATTCACCAAGAGGAAATAACAATCATAAATGTTTATGCTTTCAATCAAGGGGCTTCAAGGTACATAAGGCAAACTGGCAAAAATGAAAAGAGCTATAGACATTTCAACAATAATAGCAGGAGACTTCAACCCACCACTCTCCACTGGAGATAGAACAACCACACAGAGGATTAATAAGGAAATAGAGGACCTAAACAATGTGACAAATGCACTGGCATTCCTGTTTGTGGTGGCAGGAAAGTTCTCAATAGGTATGAGAGAAGGAAAACCTCCAAGTACAGGAGGAATTTGGTTAGAGCAGGTGGAGTGACTTTGTCAGGTATGGCATCCCCAGTTACTGCTGATTTTAGCGTTGTCCTTGGGTCCCCATTATGCAGGCATACTTCTACGTGTTTGTGCCCAATTCTTGCTCTCCTGGAGGAGACATAGAGTTAGCCCAGCCAAGGGAAAGGAGGTGAACATTTCAATTGGGGATGAAAATTTTGATGGTGAAGGTCATAAAGGGAGAGTGTCTGTATCATAAAAAATACATAATTATTACAAACAAGTGATATATAGTTCTTATTATATTTAAAAACTAAAACTACCTTTGATGATCATAGATGTAAATTATAACTCTTTGCTTCTGTCCTAACTTCAGATACAATGTTTATATGTATCACAAAAGTTGGCAAAGAGAAGGCATATTCCATATTACTTAAAATTAAACAAGCTTGACTACATCTTATATCTCTACCATTTTGCTATTAAAATACTTTTAAGTTCACGCAAAGTGTTACTGAATAAGACCAATGAAATGAATATATGGCATAATTTAAATCCCTAGAAAAAGACTCCAAGAAATATCTCAAATAATATCAGTTATTTAATATTATATATATTTCAAAATTAAGGTCTCTGGGGATGTTCTATAAATCATTAAAAGCCAGTCTTTCGGGATAAATTATGAGAACGGCTTTATGTTATGCTTTCGTTTGTACTACTTGGTGTTTTTAAACTATAGTAATTTTGTTAAAGTTACTATTCATTTCAATTTTGGAAATAAAAATGTAGCTGAGTGATGACCTCACCTGAAAAAATGATGGAGTGATGTATTTATTGGTTGATTCATGGATTCATTAATTTCACCAAAATGAATCTCCACAGATCTAGAAAACAATATTAGCTGATAGTGTCTTTTCTTTCAACTTATGAATGTAGACATTATTTGTGGGAATCAACATTTATTTTAAAATATTGAGAAGTTTTGATGAATATGCAACTATGTGATGATATTAAGAATTACTGATTGTATATGTAGAATAGAATGATATCTTACTGTTTTGTTTGTTGTTAATTTTTTTAATTAATAAAAAATATTGTGAAGTTTAATAGGATGAAATGTGTTGAGTTTCCTGTGTTATGTAAAATATTATGTTTTATCATACAAGTTGGACATATTTCACAATGCAAATAATCTGAGATATAAAGATTATTTTATGCATTAAAAAAAACAATGTGACAAATGAATTAGGTCTAATAGACATATATAGATCAGTATACCCCAAAACACCAGAATATACATTCTCCTCTAGTATACATGGAACATTCTCCAGGACAGATCTTATGCTGGGACACAAACTAAGTCTATAAATGTAATAAGATTGAAATGATCCAAAGCACTTTCTCTGACCACAACGGAATGAAGTTGGGAAATTAATAATCACCAAAAAAACAGAGCTTTCACAAATATATGGAGATTAAACAACACTGTTAAATAATCGGTGCCAAAAGAGAAATTCCTAGAGAAATCAGTAAATACTGGATGATAGTGAGAAATCAAAACTTATGGGATGAGGCAAAGGCAGTGCTGCAAGGAAAATTTATTACCCTAAATGCCTGTATTAAAAACACACACACACACACAAAAACAAGAACAAGCAAAACTTGAGGATTTAACTGCTTCACCTGGAGAATTTAGAGAAACAACATCAAATTGACCCAAAGCAAAAGAAGAGAAATAACAAAGATTAAAGCAGAAATAAACAAACTGGAAAAGAATAAAACAATAGAAAGAATTAACAAAACCAAAGGTTGGTTCTTTGAGAAAATCAATAATATTGACGGACTCCTAGCTAGGCTGGCAAAGAAAAAAAGAGAGAGGAAGCAAATAAACAAAATCAGAAATGAGAGGGGCCTCATTACCATGGATCCTGAACAAATTTCGAAAATTAAGAGAATAGTAGAACAACTATATGCCTACAAATTAGACAACTAAAATGAAATGGACAAACTCCTAAAAACACAGGAACCACTAACAGGAATTTAAAGAATAAAAAGAGAGAGAGGGAAAACCTATAATATCTCTGAAAGAAATAGAAGATCTCAACAAACAAATTACAAGTACAGAGATTCAATCAGTCATCAAAAATCTTTCCACAAGAAAAGTCCAGGACCAGATAGCTTCACAGGGTATTTTTATCAAACATTCCAAAATGAAATAATACCAAACTCTTCCCAAAAAATGAGGAAAAAGAAACACAACCTAATTAATTTTATGAAGCTAGCATCACTCTAATACCAAAACTGGATAAAGCTGCTATAAAGGAAAACTACAGCCCAATGGCTTTAATGAACATAAATGAAAAAATCCTTAACAAAATACTAACATATAGAATCCAAAGATACATTAAAAGTATTAAACATCACAATCAAGTGGGGTTTATACCAGGAGTGCAAGGTGGTTTAACACATGAAAATCAATCAACGTAGTACAGTATATAAACAAATCAAAAGGGAAAAATCACATGATATTGACTGATGCTGAAAAAGCATTAGACAAAATTCAATACCCTTTCCTGATAAAAACAATTCAAAAGGTAAATTGAAAGAAATTACTTAATATCATATAGGGCATATATGAAAAACCCATAGCCAGCATCATACGTAATTGTGAGAGATCGAAAGTATTTCCAAGATTGGAAGAAGACAAGGATGCCCACTGTCACCACTATTAGTCAACATTGTACTAGAAGTCCTAGCTGGAGCAATTAGAAAGGAGAAAGAAAGAAAAAGCAGCCAAATAGGAAAGGAAGAAAAAAGTTTCATTATTTGCAGATGATACGATCCTATACTTAGAAAACCCTGAAAAATCTACAGCAAAGCTACATGGGCTAATAAATTCAGCAAAGTGGGCAGGATACAAGATTAATGCAGAAAAAAACTGTAATATTTCTATACACAAGCAAAAAAAAAAAAGACCTATCTGAGGTGACAATTAAGGAAAAAATGCCATTCAAAATAGCAACCAAAAGAATCAGGTATCTAGGAATAAGCCTAACCAGGGATGTCAAGGACTCGTACACAGAAAATTACAAAACAATGCTAAAAAATTTTAAATTACTTAAATAGATGGAAAGACATTTCACGCTAAAGACATTTCATGCTCACAGGTAGGAAGGTTGAGCATGTAGATCTACCCAAACTGATCTACAGACTCAATCCAATACTGATAAAATCCCAACAATCTACTTTGAAGACTTGGAAAAGCTAGTTATCAAATTTATTTGGAAGGGAAAGAGACCCCAAATAGCTAGAGATCTTCTATAAAAGAAGAGCAAAATGAGAGGACTATCACTTCCTGACTTTCAAGCTTACAATAAAGCTACAGTGGTCAAAACAGCATGGTGCTGGCAGAAAGATAGAGTAAATATCACTGGAATCGAATTGAAAATGCAGATATAGGCCACCAAATCTATAGACATCTGATCTTTGATAAGGCCCACAAATTCAATGAACTGGGACAGAATAGTCTCCTCAGTAAATGGGCATGGGAGAACTGGATATTAATAGCCAAACGCATGAAGGACGACCCCTATCTTACACCCTATATAAAAAAATAATTCAAAGTGGATTAAAGACTTAAATATAAGAGCCAGTACCATAAAACTTTTAGAAGAAAATACAGGGAAACATCTTCAAGATCTAGTAATAGGAGGTAGCTTCTTAAACTTTACATCTAAAGTACAAGCAGCAAAAGGAAAAATAGACAAATGGGAACATCTTAAGATCAAGAACTTCTATGCCTTAAAGGAGTTTGTTAAAAAGGTGAAGAGGCAGCCAACTCAATGGGAGAAAATATTTTGAAACTACATATCACATAAGGGCTTGATATCCTGGGTATGAAAAGAAAGTATACAGCTCAACTACAAAAGAACAAACAATCCAATTATAAAATGGGCAGAGGATATGAATAGATACTTTTCTGAAGAGCAAATACAATTGGCTAAAAAGCACATGAAGAGATGCTCATTTTCATCAGGTGTAAGGGAAATACAAACCAAGACAACAATCACTTCATACCTACAAGAATAGCTGCTATTAAACAGAAAACTACAAATGCTGGAGAGGAGATGGATAAATTGCAACTCTTATTCACTGTTGGTGGCAATGTATAACGGTGTAGCTGCTGTGGAAGACAGTTTGGCGATTCCTCAGAAAACTAACTATTGAGCTGCCCTGTGATCTGGCAACACCAATACTCAGTATATACCCTGAAAACAATGACATGAACAGACATTTGCACACCGACATTCACAGCGGTTCTATTCACAACTGCCAAAAGATGAAAACGATAATAACGCCCATCAATGGACAAGTGGATAAACAAAATGTAGTATACACATACAATGGAATATTATGTAGCAGTAAGATGCGATGAGATCCGAAAGCATATGACAATGTGGATAAACTTTGAGGACATAAGACTGAGTGAAGTAAGTCAGACACAAAGAGACAGATACTGCATGATCCTGCTATTATGACTCTGGTAAAGGTAATTTCAGAGGTTACACTGTAGAATATAGCAGACCTAGAGGTACACAAAAGCTAGAGATGGGGGAAAGGCTACCCAAAGAGTTTGAACCTAAATGCAGGAACAGATAAAAGTGACTGTAACTAACTAGAGGAATTCTAACATTACTGTATTAAATGTATAGTGCCATGTATCCCTTTGATGAAATCTACAGTTATAAATACGGTCTCACATGAACTATTTCAAAGGTTTGATATTGGACAAAGAGTCAATGGTTAAGGGGTAGGGGGGAAAACTAAAATGCATGCTATGGCCAATAGTTAACAGGAATAAATCAACACTACCACAGCACTACCAGGGGCAACTAAATGGGGGAGGGGGCGGGTAGGGGAACAAATGATTAAGGGTAGCTTTAATTTGAAAGTTGGTGATAGTGTGTTTGTCAGCTCTTTCTCTCTACGGACCTGAAAATTGTCTAAAATTGAGAGTACTGCTGATTGTACAGCCAAGTGAGGACACTGTAAGACATGGTCTGTTTATTTTGGACATTAACTATGATGCCCAATAGATGGACAGATCCAAAGGGTATAATGCTAAGAAGCAGAATGGTGAACATTTATATGATGGAACATAGTGTAGCTACAAAAAAAAAAATGTTGAAAGGCATGCAACAAACTGAATAAACCTTGGAGACAATGTGCTATGCAAAATAAGCCAAAAACAAAAGAACAGATATGCTAAAGTCTCTCTCAGAAAATACTTGTAAGAAAATTGGAACCTAGATTGTAAGCCTTTATAGTAGCCACAATTAGTCTGAATTGTAAGTGTATTCCTGGATGCTGAGACGCTGAGTTATATGTATATCAGCTGGTATTTACCTGGGACTCTGAGTAACTATGTGACACATGGGAACCAGAGATGGAACACTGCAGTCCTGAAGCATAGTGTAGCTATATATAATAACAATTAAGCTAACTGAAGGGGAGATCAGGCTTCAATTAGTTAAAAATGAAGCCAAGCTGGCTGGGCCTAAGGTAAATCAGAATACAAGGTCAAAGATGATAGTGTATGTACTCTAGACTTTCACCTACTGTATACGACCAAAGGCAGAGAGGTTTATTATGTCTAGAACCTAGATTTTCTGTAACACATAATCTAAATCAGCCTGTCTGGACAGCTCACTTGAATGACCCAGACTCCTACGGTCCAGAGCGGGAACAAGAGCTCGTAGTTCTGTGTAGTTTGATGTGATACTGGAAAACATCTCAGAGTTGGGCTGATAACTGGGAGGTGTTGATGGAGTCCCTTGAGGGTCAAAGGAAAGTTCAATAGTTCCATATAATATTCCCATCTTGGAAGACCCAAGTACCCAGGTACTCTCTCAACCATTGGGAAGAAAACAGGCCAGGCCAATGGTTTTGAGGCTTGCTCTTAAAAAAACTTGCTTCTGTGGGGGAGAAGCTAAAACTGCCCATAGTGAGGCCTACAAGCTGCTTCCAGGATACCTCTTTATTGCTCAGATGTGGCTTCTCTATCTCTCTAGGCCGAACTCTTAAAGGAAAGTTATTATGTTACCCCTTGTATGGACATAAAGATTCAGGGGTGCAGGTCTCCTTGGCTGCAAAGGGCATGGCTCACAGGGATAAGTCTGGCACTATGAGATCACCAACACATTTCAAACCAAGGTGGGGAAAAGATGTAATAAAAAACACATCAGTGGCTAAAAGAGATCAAATACAGCTGAGAGGCTATTCTGAAGAGTACTCTTATGCAAATTTCAGTTAGATAGTGCTGATTGCCATGGTTTGGTAAACCCCAACCAGCATCGCTTCTGTTAACTCTTGAGAATACCTAGGGCTTGAACCAAGACTCTATAAAGTTTCATGCACTAAGTTTGCTTTCCTGGAAGCTATAATTCCCACAAGGTTCCCAGGTCAGATAAATCCTGAAACCCAGAGGAACCAGTCTCTGCAAAATTATCAATTAATTACAACCCCCTTTTAGTGTCGACACCCCTTCTCAGCATGAAGAAGTCAGAATTGGCACTGCCCAAATATCCCCATAGTTTGAGAGAAGGATCAGAGAAGGAGGAGGTATAACAGAAAGAATAAGGTTTGGTAAATGAATATAAATGCTGAATCGCTATATTAATATTCCTTCTGGCTTCCAGTGCTTAGGAGCAGCTTGAAGGAAAAATCTGAGATGTTAGAATAGTAGCTCATGACAAACTCTGGAATCTGTTCTGTAACTACTTGTTGAAGTGTGCTTTGAAAATTATTGTCTTTTTCTTTTTTTGCTTTGTATATGTGTTATATTTTACAATAACAATGTTAAAAAATAAAAAAGGTGAAAATAAAGATATATATATATATCCCTAGAGTAAAGGTTTAACCCTAGTATTTTGGTTTGCTAAAGCTAACAAAATGCAATATACCAGGAATGGATTGTTTTTTACAATGGAGATTTACTAATTTACAATCCATAATTCTTAGGCCATGAAAATTTCCAACTCAAAGCATCAACAGAATGATACTTGGACTCTGAAGACAGGCTGCCAGCATCTGGGAAACATCTGTCACATGGGAAGGTACATGGTTGGTTTCTGCTGGTCCTTCTCTCTCGTGTTTCACTGCTTTCAGCTTCCGGCTTCAGAGGCTTCCTCTCAACTTCTCTTATGTGTCCTCTCTTAGCTTCTCTGGGGCTTTTATCTTTTAGCTTCTCTCAATTTCATCTCTTCGCTTCTGTATGTACTTTGTCCTCTTAGAAAGGACTCAGTCAGAGGATTAAGGCCCATGCTGAATGAGGTAGGTTACATTTCAATCAAAATAACCTAATCAAAAGGTCCCTCACAATAGGTATGTACCCACAAGAATGGATTAAAAGAATGTGGCCTTGGGCAGGCCACAGTGGCTCAGCAGGCAAGAATGCTTGCCTGCCATGCCAGAGGACCCGGGTTCGATTCCCAGTGCCTGCCCATGTAAAAAAAAAAAAAAAAAAAAAAAAAAAAAAAAAAAAAAAAAAAAAAAAAAAAAAAAAAAAAGGGATAAAAAGAATGTGGCCTTTTCCGGGGTACTTTACAGCTTCAAACCATCACACCTAGATACACCCCAACAAAGCTAAAAAATAGGACTTAAGCCTTTCGGCCAGAACTGCCATCTTGCAATAATTCATTAAAATGATGAACACAAAAGGAAAGAGGAGAGGTACCCATTATATATCTTCTGGACCTTTCAGAAAACATGGAATTGTTCCTCTGGCCACATACATGTGAATCTACAAGAAAGGCAATGCTGTAGACATGAAGGGATTGGGCACTGTTCAAAAAGGAATGCCCCACAAATGTTTCCATGGCAAACCTGGAAGGCTCTATGTATTAGCTAGGGTTCTCTAGAGAAACAGAATCAGCAGGAGATAATCTATAAACTTAAAATTTATAAGTGTCTCACTCATGTAACCATGGGGATGTAGAGTCCAAGGTCTGTAGGGCAGGCCATGAGCTGGCAGCTCCAATGAAGGTCCTCAACGAACTCTCAGGAGAGGCTGGCTGGGCAACTGTGGGGATGTAAGAGTCTAAGATCGTGTAGGGCAGGCCACAGGCTGGCAGCTCCAATGAAAGTCCTCAACGAACTCTCAGGAGAGCCTGGCTGGGCAACTGTGAGGATGTAAGAGTCCAAGATCTGTAGGGCAGGCTACAAGCTGGTAGCTCCAATGAAGGTCCTAAACAAACTTTCAGGAGAGGCTAGCTGGCTGAAATAGGAAGAGTGAGAGTCTCTTCTGAGTCCTCCTTAAAAGCCGTCCAGTGATTAGATAAAACATTACTTTTATTGCAGAAAACACTTGCCTTATTGGGAAGTATGGTGGCTGTGGATGCCGCCGATGTGGTCATGATTTAAGTCCATGAAATGTCCTCACAACAACAGATAGGCCAGAGCTTGCCCAATCAGACAACCGGGCACCACCACCTGGCCAAGCTGACTCATGAACCTGACCATGACAGTCTATAATGTTACCCAGCATGCTGTTGGTATTGTTGTAAACAAACAAGTCAAGGGCAAGATTCTTGCCAAGAGAATTAATGTGCATATTAAGCACTCTAAGAGCTGAGATAGCTTTCTGAAGAATATGATGGAAAATGATAAGGAAAAAAAGGATGCCAAAGAGAAAGGTACCTGGGTTGAACTGAACACAAGGCTACTCTGCCCAGAGAAGCTCACTTTGTGGAAACTAATGGAAAGGAGCCTGAGTGTTCTAGTTTGCTAGCTGCCGGAATGCAATATACTGGAAACATATTTTAAAAAGTTCTAAGGCCAAGAAAATGTCCCAATTACAAGTCTATAGAAATGTCCAATCAAAGGAATCCAGGGAAAGATACCTTGGTTTAAGAAGGCCGATGCAGTTCCGGGTTTCTCTCTCATCCGAGAAGGCACATGGTGAACACAGTCACGGTTTCCTCTCTCATCTGGAAGGAGAACATGGCAAACATGGCATCATCTGCCAGCTTCTTCTTCTGACTTTCTATCTCATGAAGATCCCCAGGAGGCATTTTCCTTCTTCATCTCCAAAGGTCACTGGCTTGTGGGCTCTCTGCTTCTCGTGGCTATGTCATTCTTCTCCGCTCTCTCTGAATCGCTTTCGTTCTCCAAAATGTTTCCTCTTCTATAGGACTCCAGAAACTTAACAAGATCCACCCAAATGGGTGGAGACATGTCGTCACCTAATCCAGCTTAACAAACACTCTTGATTAAATCACATCTCCAGGGAGATGATCTGATAACAGTTTCAAACATACAGCATTGAATAGGGATTATTCTGCCTTTATGAAATGGGATTTAGATTAAAGCATGGCTTTTCTAGGGTCCATACATCCTTTCAAACCAGCACACTGAGCTTCTGAAGCCTATTCCCTATGAATTCATAGCATAAGAGATGAAAAGATGAAATACTTACAGATTGTAAAAAAAGAAAAAACAGGACTTAAGAGAATCAAACTGAAACACAAGTAGCTTAACTGTCCACTGAAACAAAGACCAACACTCTTTAAGGTAAGACCACAAAATCCAGACTCTCAACTGCATAATTTATAATATTCAACATCCAACAGAAATTGCAATATATACCAAGAAGCAGGAAAATGTGACACATAAGAAAAGAAAATCAGATAATATAATTAGAAGACAAGGGTGTTAAAACAAGTGTTATAACTATATTCAATTACCTAAAAGAAAACATGACAATCTGAGGAGAGAAATGAACAATAGAAAGAGAAAACAGAACATCTAGAGATGAAATACAAAGTATCTAAAATAAAAACTTCACTGAATGGGAATAAGAATAAAACATACATAAGAAACGATAAATGCAACAGAAGGCATAGTAATAGAAGCTAGCCAAAATGAAGGAGACCAAAAAAAGAGAGATAACATCAGGTGGTCAGGTGGTATAATAAACATGTAACGGGAGACCCAGAAAAAATATTTGAAGAAATAATGGCCAAAAATGTTCCAAGTTTGATGAAAACTACAAACCCACAGACCCAAGAAGCTCAACAACCCCCAAGAAGAAAAGCGCACTAAGGGACTTAATAATCAAACTGCTGAAAGCTCATTCATGTAGTAAGGAGGTCACCTAAAGAGAGGTCTAGACTTTATTCTGGCTCTAAGGCAGGAGGAGGGGGTAAATTCAACATTTGAAATTTCCCAAGTAATTGCAATATCTTTGTTATTCATTTCCCAACCACACTGGATTCCCTGACTACACTTGACAATTTATGCTAAGAAGATGAATGAAGATGGGGCTGACTACACCAGAAAGATCAATCATGTGATGAGACAGTTAGGACTTTGAGTCACTTGATACCAGCCCAAATTCCAGAGAGGTGGAGGTAGGCGCTAGAGATGAGCACAACTGGGAAGCTATGATTTCATCAATCATGCCTACAAAGTGAACTTCCAATAAAAACTCTAGGCATAAGGAAGTACAGGTGAGCCTCCCTGGTGGTAATGCTCTGCACATTGTCAAGTATCAATGTGCCATGAGCATAACACATCTCTGAGAACAACAGAAGCTTCACATTTGGGACCCTTCCAAACCTTACCTAAAGTGTCTCTTTTGGCTGGTTTTGATTTGTATCCTTTTTTGCTATAATAAAACTGAAATTGTGAGAATAGCAATTTCCCAAGTTCTATGAGTCATTCTAGCAAATTATCAAACCTTAGGAAATAAAGGGAACTCCTGAATTTTCAGCTGTTATCTGAAGTAAGGGCAAGCTTGTGGATGACTGCACCCTCGAACTATGATGTCTGGCCCAACTCTGGATAGTCAGGAGATTAACAAAGATTAATGACTGTAGATTTCTGATCAGAAACCATGTAAGCCAGAACACAATGGAATGGTATCTTCAAAATGCTGGTGGAAAAAAAGATCTGTCAACCTAGAAGTCCATAACCAGCAACAATATATTTTGAAAATGAACACAAAATAAAGATATTTTCAGGAGAAAAAAGCTGGGAAAATTTGTCAACAGTATACCTATACTAACAGATACGTTAAAAGAAATTCTTCAAGCAGAAGGAAAATAATACCCAGATGGAAATTTGGAAATACACAAAATAAAAGGGACAGAAATGGTAAATACACTGGTAAATACAAAAGATATTTTAAATACATTTTTTAAAAAGATAATTGACTATTTAAACAAACAAACAAAAAACGTACGATGGGGCTTATGACAGATGTAGCAGTAAAAATCTATGACACAAATAGTATAATGGATGAAAGAAGGGAAATGGAAGCATACCGTTGTTAGGTTTTTACATAATTTGTGAATTGGTATGATATAATTTAAAAGTAGACTGCTATAAAATAAAGCTACATATTATAAATCTTAATCACTAATAAACAAACAAAAAAGCTCTGTACAGGTACAGCTAATTCAAAAGTGGAGATAAAATGAAATTCTCAAAAATAACTCAACTAATCTAAGAGAATAAGAAAAGAGAAAAATGGAACAAAGAACAGATGGGACAAAATGAAAAAAATTGCAAAATGGTAGACTTAAACCCAACCATATCTATATTTATGTCCATATGTAAATGAATTGTTTCAATTACAAAGCAGAGATTGTGACACTTGAGGGGTGGCAAGAACTAATTGCACACTGTTTTTAACAAACCCACTTTAAACGAAAAGACACACATAGCTTAAAACACAAAGGATGGAAAAGAATAGACCACACAAACACTAAGCATAAGAAAGCTGGAGTGACAATATTAATACCATACAAAGTAAAACTTCAGAATAACAGATATTACAAATAATAAAGAGGGGCATTTCAAAAAAATAAAGGGTCAATTTATCGAGAAAACATAAATATTTTAAATAACTTTTCAATCAATAATAGAGCTTCAAAATGTTAAAGCAAAATCAGACAGAACTGAAAAGAGAGACAAACCCAAATTACAGCTGGAGACTTCAAACTTCTCTCCCTTTAATGAAGGAGTCAAAGGATATAGGACAGCATAATTCACATTATTTTCACATGCACAAGGAAAATTCACCAAGACAGACATAAAACACACTTCAAATATAAAATGCTTGAAATCATACAGAGTATGTTTTCTGACCATAATGGAATTAAACTAGAAATCATAAGCAGGAAAAAAATCCAAAATGTTCAGATATTAAGTAACAGACTTCTAAGTAACTCATGAGTCAAACAAGAAATCACAAGAGAAATTAGAAAATATTCTGAACAGAATTAAAATGAAAGTGGAATACAACTAAAGGAGGACCTACAGGAACATTTACAACTTTAAATACTGACTTTAGGAAATAAAAGTCCAAAATAAATTTTCTCAATATCTGCTTTAAGAAACTAGAAAAAGAAGAGCAAATAAAACCCAAAGTAAATAGAAGAAAAGCAAAAAAGAAATAGGAAATAATAAGCAATGGGAAAAAATAATAGCTGGCTTTGTTTATTTACTTTAAAAAATATTTTTTTATTGAGATATCTTCATGCACATACAGCCTATCCAAAGTATACAATCACTGGCTCACAATATCACATAGTTGTGTATTCATCACTATGATCATTTTTTTTATTCAACATAACACTATACAAACACAAACATTCTTACCATATGATCATTCCATTCTTGATATATAATCAATAACTCGCAATATCATCACAGTTGTATATTCATCATCATTATTTCTTAAAACATTTGTATCAATTTAAAATAAGAAATAAAAAGAAAACAGAAAAAAAACTCATGCATACCACCCCCCCCTTACCCCTCCCTTTCATTGATCACTAGCATTTCAATCTACTAAATTTAATTTAACATTTGTTCCCCATATTATTTATTTATTTTGAATCCATATATTTTATTCATCTGCCCATAAGGTAAATAAAAGGAGCATCAGACAAGGTTTTCACAATCACTTGGGGAGGGTGAATTTTCCCCCTTTCTCACCATTCCCCCAAGGGGACTTTGCAAATACTTTTTTTATTCACTGTTCAGATCCTTCTGGGATTTATCAAGGCATCACTCTGGACAAACCTACAAAATCTCATGCCCTACTCAAGGTTCCATGTACTTATGGTGTTCAATTAAGCTGTCCACATAAGTTATAACAGGAAATGCACTAGTCAAAATATAAACTTTGTACCAAATAAACATTTTTTGCTTTAGTCTCACACATAAGTTCAAGTTTTAAAATATTAATTACTATCTGTTTTCAACATCCTGCATGACTGACATTCTTTTATTCTTCCTCATGCAAAACATTTTTAAATTTGTACATTTAGTCACTATCATTATACACTCTAGGCATTCCTCTATTATACCATTTAGTCTTTATCGTCTATCCTTCTGATTTCATTTGTGCCCCCAGCCCTCCTCCCTCTATCATTTTCACATTCGGCTTCATTCAATGTTCTAACATTATACAAGAATGTTTTTACTTACCTACTTAATTTCCTTAATAAATTTAATAGATATAAGACTATTAAACTTTTCTTCTTGAATTAGTTTTGGTACATTGTATGTTTCAAAGAATTTCTCCATGTCATTTTAGTTGCTGAACTGAATAGTTTAAAATTGTTTATAATATTCCCTTATTATTTAAAAATGTCTGTAGGGTCAATAATGATTTTCCCGTTTTCATTCCTGATACTGGAAATTAATGTCCTCTCTTTTTATCTCGATCAACTTAGTTAGAGGTTATCAGTTTTCTTTTATCGGTTTATCTTTTTAAAAAGCCAGCTATTAAAGCCCTCTTGGGGGAATGGTGAGAAAGGGGGAAAACTCAACTGCCCCAAGTGGAGAATTCTTGATATTCTCACAAGCAGCGGGGACAACCAAAGCTATAGGCTGAGCCTTCAATCTGGGGCGTTATTCATATGAAACTTAACCTCGCAAAGGATAGGCTAAGCCTACTTAAAATTAGGCCTGAGTCATCCCCAGAGAACCTCTTTTGTTGCTCCGACGTGGCCTCTCTCTCTCAGCCGACACAACAAGCAAACTTACTGCCCTCCCCCTTCTCTACGTGGGACATGACTCCCAGGGGTGTGGACCTTCTTGGCAACATGGGACAGAAATCCTTGAATGAGCTGGGACTCAGCACCAAGAGACTAAGAAAACCTTCTCAATAAAAGGGGGAAGAGCGAAAAGAGACAAAATAAAGTGTCAATGGCTGAGAGAGTCCAAACAGAGTGGAGAAATTATCCTGGAGGTTATTCTTATGCATTAAAGAGATATCACCTTTTTAATTAAGGTGTAACAGAGAGGCTGGAGGGAAGTGCCTAAAAATGTAGAGCTGTGTTCCAGTAGCCATGTTTCTTGAAGATGATTGTATGATGATATAGCTTTCGCAATGTGACTGTGTGATTGTGAAAACCTTGTGTCTGATGCTCCTTTTATCTACCTTATCAACAGACGAGTAAAACATATGGATTCAAAATAAATAAATAATAGGAGAAGCAAGTGTCAAAATAAATTTAGTAGATTGAAATGCTAGTGATCAATGAACGGGAGGGGAAAGGGGTGTGGTATGTATGATTTTTTTTTCTGTTTTCTTTTTATTTCTTTTTTTGAATTGATTCAAATGTTCTAAGAAATGATCATGATGATGAACATACAACTATGTGATGAAAAAAAAGAAAAAAAATTCTTG
>PVIY010047683.1:0-17726 GCA_004026745.1 Myrmecophaga tridactyla | reverse complement strand
TTTTCTCTATTATCGTTTTATTTCTTTTTCTGATGTCTTTTTATTTCTTTCTCTAAATCGATGCAAATGTTCTAAGAAATGATGAATATGCAACTATGTGATAATATTAAGAATTACTGATTGTATATGTAGAATGGAATGATATATTAATGTTCTTTTGTTAAGTTTTTTAATTAATAAAAAAGTTTAAAAAAACAAACAAAAAAAAACACATTCATATCTGCAATGTATGTCAAAGTCTGCTCTATGTTTCCATGTGACCCAACAATTCCACTCCTTCACATTTAGCTAAAATAATTGTAAGCAGGGTCTTGAACAGATAAATTATTTGCCAATGTCAAGAGCAGCATTACTCACAATAGTCAAAAGGAAGAAACAACCCAAACACCCATCAATGAATGTATAAAGAAAATGTGGTATATCCATATGTCATGGTCAGTTTCATGTGTCAACTTGGCCAAGTGGTGGTACCTGTTTGTCTGATTGGGCAAGTGCTGGCCTGTCTGTTTTGATGAGGACATTTCATAGAATTAAATCATGATCACATCAGCTGCATCCACAGCTGATTCCATTTGTAATCAGCCAAGGGGCGTGTCTTCTGCAATGAGTGATGCTTAATCTAATCACTGGAAGCCTTTTAAGGAGGATTCAGAAGAGACAGGCTCTCTTCTTTTCTGCTTCAGCTGGTGAGCCTCTCCTGTGGCGTTCGTCCAGACCCTCCATTGGAATCATTGGCTTCACAGCCTGCCCTGCAGATTTTGGACTCTGCTTTCCCACAGTCACGTGAGACACTTTTATAAATTTTATGTTTTTTGAGTGTTTCCTGTTGATTCTGTTTTTCTAAAGAGCCCTAACTAATACACCATACAATGGAATATTATTCAACTATAAAAAGGAATGAGGTTCTGATGCACATTACAACATGGATGCTTCTTGAAGACAGCACATTGAACAACATAAGTCAGAAATAAACAAATATTGTGACCTAACTTACATGAACTAATTAAAATAATTAGTTTTTTCGTAGAGTAAGAAACTAGAATTCAGGTGATCAGGGGCTGGGGGAAGGGGAGAAATAGGGAGAGTTATTGCTTAATGGGTACAGAATTTCAGTTTTTAGTGATGGAAATGTTTTGGTAATAGATGGAGATTTTTTTGCATAACAGTGCAAAAGCAATTAATGTCACTGAAAATGGTTAAAATGGCAAATTTTACATTATATATATCTTACCACAATTACATTTTCTTTTAAAAGTCTATTTTAAACTCAAAAGCCAAGGTATGACTTTTGTGTTATCTGAGATATGCCAAAACAGCCAGATCATACGTCAACAGATACTTCAGCTTAAATGTAGGGTAAGGGGTTTAAGAAAGTTATTTACTGACAATAAAAACTCACCAGCTGGTATGGCAAATGATTATCCCACTATACAATGTAATGTATAATACTTCAATGCTAAAGCAGTTGCTAATTATCTTTACTGCAATGCCATAACTCCATTACATAAAATGAAAATAAAAAAATAAATACCAAACAAACAAAAATACAGCCATTTTGGCAAAGAAGCTCTTAACCTTATTTTCTTAGCTAATCAATCTTTTACTCTCTTTTTCTCTAAGATTGTGTTATTATTTAAAACCAAAACCTGACATTTTTATGTCTATTTTTCTGTAATTTGACCAGCATGTCAGATTTGCTTACACAAAAAGCGAAGTTTGCTATAATTTGTCAGAAGCAATATTATCTAGAAATCATTATGAGAACAAATAAAATTATACTTGTAGGCTTCTACTCTTAAGATACATGTTATATTCCTACTTTATTTCAGTAAATTAGAATTTCCAAAGCCTGTGAACCATACTATAGATTTCTTTGGAGCCAAATCAATAATTGTTTAGTAGTAATATTAACTAGCATATATAAATAAGTTAGTTATGCTTTTCCCAACATAAATATGGAGGAAACATATCTCTCTTGGCACAATCTTGCCTATGTTCTGGGAAGCTGATTATTCATATTTGCAAAAACTTTCTTATATTCAGTCTTCTATGAAATATCACAGTTTTTCCTACAGAGCACATTGCAACTGTTTATCTTTGGTCTAGAAGTTTTGTTATGGCCTGTGCCCAATGCAATAAAATTCTGACATTTAGATGGAGTCAAATATCAAATGGGTTGTTTCATTTTGTTTTTTGGTCTAAAGGTTTCCAAGGTGAACGAGTAGCTTCAGATGGTTAGAAGTGAATGGTAAAGCAATGTCAAGTGATTCTGCATCCACAAAACAAGGATTCAAATTCTCAACAGAGAAAGGCAGTCTTCTAGGATATCAAATACAAAGATATCAAGGCATGAAACCAGAGGCCTGGGGTCAAAATACTCACTATCTTTATAAACTTAACCCAAGTTCAGTAACCAATCTGAGTCATGGTTTTCTTGTTGCGAAACTGTGGAAAAAATAATAATAGGTTCCCAAGAAAATTATGTCCTGGGGAAGACAACACATAAAAAAACAGTATGCAAACGGTGAATTATATACAATATCTGTTACCATTCTAATCAAAATATTGCCTTGTGTCTACATCTCTGACTTAGGCTGGGTTTCTTGGAAGCAGAGTCTGAAATCGGGATGCTTATTGTGTGGGAATGCTCCAAGGAAAATCCCATAAGGAAGTGAAGAAAACTGAATAGGGTTTGGGGAGTAGCCCCACTGAGATGAGATTTCTGCTGAAGTCTAGCCTCAGCTTGATGCCATGGGGAGAGCTGGAGAATGAATGACGTCTTTGAGTTGTCTTAATCAGAGTCAAAGATGCCTTTCCTATCCCTCCATCTGTCACTGGCAGCCGGGCAAGTGGGTTGGTGTAATGGCCCAGGAATTTCCCATTGAGGCAGCTTTATCTGACCAAGACACTTCTCCAGTGAAGATTACAGTTGTGGATTGTGAGCAGTCAATCCTCCCAGCAGCAGGGGAAGGCTGTCCTAGTTTGGTGAAGTGGAACTGGAAGAGACACCAATAGTGGCTACCATAATCTCTTTTTTGATAAAGCAGCATACAGTACTTATTCTCTGGGTGGAATCAGATCCTCTGCTGATCTGCTCAAAGGCTTCAACTACAAAATTGGCAGCTGCTAAAATATTAGATAAATAAACTGGAAATGTTTAGAAGTCACCAGCTATGTGTTGTTTAATGATATCATTCACAACCAAAAGCTAGGCATGGAAATCTGATTTGGCCATGTTTACAGATCCAGCCAACATCTATCAAGCTTCCACTATGTGCCAAGTACTCTTCTAGTTGTTTTCACTTGGTATTTCCACCTACCCTCACTACAGTCCTATAAAATGGAGAGACGTTAGCATCTTCCCTCTCTCCACCTTTTTTATTTTATGGTTCAGGAAAATTGAGGCTCATTTGAAGACTGTCTCTATGAGAGATTTACTTGAAAATTTTAATGTCCCAAATGACCAAGACTTGAGGAACCCTTTGAGGCTTCTGTGTAGTCCATCCTTTGGGATGTTGAAAGTCATATTTGGGACTTCAATTCCATAAACAAATGGTCTGAGTGCAAGACATTGCCCATGAATACAATGAAGAATAGTGCAGTTATAGCTGGTCCTTGCTTTTAGGAATTTACAGAAAGGTAGGGAATAGTCTTCCATTAATAGATACTTTTCCATTAATAGTTTTCCATTAATAGCTGCATCCTCAAAAGAGCAAAGAAATTAATTTCACATGCCTTTGATGAACACTTACCATGTACCAAGTCTTGGACCAAGGATAGGGTCTGGTACATTAAGAAATTAGCCATAGTTCCTGCTCCAGAAGGAAGTATGGTATAATATATGATTTATTCTTAATATTCTTATTCTTAATTTAGTCTTCATATTCAATTTTGGGGGCTAAGTCTTTAGTTTAGAAGGTAATTTTGCCTCAACTTCAATGTTGTATTTAATTTTTCCGGGAATAGACATGATGGCAACCATATGATAGGCTCCCTTGTCCCATCACCTCATCCATGTACAATTCATCAAGTTCTCACTGGAGAATGAAGGCTTACATCTATCCTACTGGAACTAGATAAAGTACAATAAGAAATTTGATATTTTCACTTTGGTGAGAAAGAGAAAAGTACATTCCTAGAGGATAAGGTTAAACCTCAACCATAATCTGAATTAATCTTAACTGTAATAGTCATTTCGAATAGATGTATTTAACTTATTAGAATAAGAACTGGAAATGGGCATGGAAGAACTGGATTTCAATAGCCAAAAGAATGAAAGAGGACCCCTATCTTACACCCTATATCAAAATTAACTCAAAATGGATTAAAGACCTAAATGTAAGAGCCAGTACTATAAAACTTCTGGAAGAAAATGTAGGGAAACATCTTCCAGATCTAGTAATAGGAGATACCTTCTTAAACTTTACACCTAAAGCACAAGCTGTGAGAGAAAAAATAGACAAATGGGAACTCCTTAAGATAAGTGCTTCTGTGCCTCAAAGAACTTTGTTAAAAAGTTGAAGAGGCAACCAACTCAATGGGAGAAGATACTTGGAAACCACATATGGGATAAAGGCTTGATATCCTATGTACATAGATTACACAGCTCAACAACAAAGGAACAAACAACCAATTACAAAATGGGCAGAGGAAATGAACAGGCACTTTTCTGAAGAGCAATCACAGATGGCTAAAAAGCGCATGAAGAGCTGCTCATCTTCATTGGCTATAAAGGAGATGCAAATTAAGGTGACAATGAGATATCACCTCAGACCTATAAGAATGGCTGCTATTAAACAAACAGGAAAGTATAAATGTTAGAGAGGATGTGGAGAAATTGGAACACTTATTGACTGCTGGTTGGAATGTAAAACGGTTCAGTTGCTGTGAAAATCAGTTTGGCAATTTTTCGGAAAACTAAATATTGAGTTGCCCTATGACCTAGCAATACCAATACTTATACTCAGAAGAGTTGAGAGCAGTGACACAAACAGACATTTGCACACCAATATTCATAGCAGCACTATTCACATTGCCAAGAGGTGGAAACAATCCAGGTGCCCATCAACAGACAAGTGGATGCACAAATGTGGTATGTACATAACAATGGAATATTATGCAGCATTTAGACAAGATGATGTCACAAAGCATATAACAATGTGATGCATCTTGAGGACATAATGCTGAGGGTAATAAGTAAGATACAAAGGGACAGATACTTTATGATTCCATTATTATGACTCTGGTAAAGCCTTCAGTGTTTTGGAGCAGCTAGAAGGAAAAATCTGAGATGAGGGAATGGTAGCCCATGACAAACTTTTGCAGCTGCTTGTTGAAGTGTGCTTTGAAAATTATTGTTTTTTCTTTCTTTTCTTTGTATATTTACATTATATTTTATAATAAAAAAAGGTATTAAAAAACTATAGGCAGCTATAGTAATATTAGATAAAATAAATTTGTGAAATCAAAAATTTGAAAATCTTTAATAACATATGTCACTTCTACAGCAAAGTTCATAGTGGTAATAACTTTCAAGTTGATACTTTGAGAAAGCACACAGTTTTGATAGTTAATCAAATGTTATTTAAGATAGTGTTTAACATTTAGAATCTAAAAAACTCTAATATCTGGATCTACAGATTTTTTTCTTCCTTGCTTTAATTTTAAATTGGTTTATGAAACATATTATACAAACAGACTTTACAATAATTACTTAGATATTCTATATAAATATGCCTATGGATAAGCTAACTAATATACCCATTTTAGGTGGTTAAGATGTTCATATGTTAATTGTAAAAATATTTAAACCACAAAGGGGAAATGGAAATGACTGGGAACAGGCACCCCTGTGTCACTCAGCACCTGAAGCCCATTATCCTCTGGGATTTCCCTCCACAGTAACTCGGGCATGACTACAGCTATGTAGATATTTGTAATGTCTTTCTACTTGGTGTTTCAAGAACATTCACAGTTTTGACAGCAGATCAAATGAAATTTACGTTAGTGTTTAATATTTAGAATTTAAGAATTTTACTATCTGAATTTGTAGATGTTTTTCCCTGTTGCCTTAATTTTAAATTGGTTAAGGAAATGTACAGTACAAACACAGGTCTTACAATGATTATTTGGATACTTTATTTAAATGTCTATGGTTAAGCTAACTAAGATATCCATTTTTGGTGGTTCTAAGTGTATTGTTTATTTTCTTAAATGAAAATATTTTTTAAAAATTAAAAATTTTAAAAACAAACTTTAACCACACCCAGAATTTCAAGTATTCTGAAATGCAAATGTTACTTTAATATTAACTCCTTACCCCCCTCCATCAGATTCCATTTTGATTTCACTCCAGATGCCAGAGGGTCACTTCTTTCTCCAAACTAATGGCATTGGTCAATTTCTGCCTCACATGATATTTCTGTATAGGTCTTGCATCTTATTTCTTCTACTATATCCCCTTCTAGATTTTCAGCATCTTAGGAGATAAAATATATGTTGATTGGTCATTGCCTTTTCCTCTGTGTCATATAGAAAGCAGCCAATAAATGGTGATTGGGTGTTTGGTTGGATTGACAAATGGATGGATGAATATATGAATGAAAAATATTCATACATTGCTAATATTCTCTTGGGGCTGATAAGGACTACTGCACTTGATCCAGCTCACCTAAAGAATCAGAGAAGGAAGGCGGAGTAGACCAGGGATAGAAGAGTTGCCAGTGGTAGTAACCGCTGGCAGAGGACATAAGCTCTGCATATACCATGTGCTATGGGAGTTCTTTCTGAATTGCATCAGTGTTGGCTGTGGCTTGAAGTTTCCTGCATGTGTATATCAGATTGGCAAAGAAAACCAGGAAGCTCATGCCTGGAAAAAAGCCCACCAACTCTTTGGTGATATCCTAATGAGCACGGTCTACTGAATACCTTTCCCACTCCTGGGCCCCGGCATCTAAAATCCCTTCAAGAGATGGTGGTCAGAAAAAAACATTGAAATATATTTCTCCACAGTGATTGTACTGGATGTTCGTGCTTTGGCTTCTCAATATTTATTATCCCTTGTACAAGAGACAGGCTTAATTTTCATTTGGGTATCCACTTCACCCCAACTTTAGCCCAGCGATTCTGGATTGGGGTGTGACATGTGCACGTGCTATAGGCCTAAGACAAAACCAGTACATCATATTCCCTGGGCCATAGGGATGGGTTTAAGGGTGGGCCTATGACCTAGCCCAGTCAGAATGAAGTTCAAAACATTTTCTAAATTTTTATTGACAAAACAAAACAACATACAAACATGAACATTCTTAGCATATGAACATTCCACACCCGGTGCACAATCAGTGGCTCACACTATATCACATAGTTGTATATTCATCACCATGATGATTTCTGAGAACATTTACATCACTCCAGAAAAGAAGTAAAAAGAAAAAAGAAAAAACTCATATGTACCATACTCCTTACCTCTTCCTCTCATTGACTACTAGTATTTCCAACTACCCTATATATATTTTTGTTTGTTTGTTTTTTTGCATGGGCAGGCACTGGGAATCAAACCTGGGTCTCTGGCATGGCAGGTGAGAACTCTGCCTGCTGAGCCACCGTGGCCCGCCCTACCCAATATATTTTAAACCTTGTTCCATCTATTTTTTTTCCTATACCCCTTACTACTCCCTTTCATTGATCACTAGTATTTTAATCTACTCAATTTATTTTAGCATTTGTTCCCCCTCTTATTTATTTTTAATCCATATTTTTATTCATCTGTCCATACCATAGATAAAAGGAGCATCAGATACAAGGTTTTCACAATCACACAGTCACATTGCAAAGGCTATATCATGATACAAGCGTCTTCATGAAACATGGCTACTGGGACACAGCTCTACAGTTTCAGGCATGAAGTTCAAAACGTTTGCTGAGCATTCTAAACAGAAATAATCACTCTTCCCCTGGATTTCAACCTGGCAAGATACAGAGCCAGGTGCCGCTAGCAACCATTTTTGAACTCTAAGAGAGCTTTTCTGAAAATAGAGCTACCACAGAGAGGAAACGGAAATGACTGGGAACAGGCACCCCTGTGTCATTCAGCACCCGAAGCTCATCATCCTCTGGGATTTCTCTCCACAGGATCCAATAAATTCCTCTTGTGCTTAAAAATGGTTTGGGTTCTGTTTCCTGTCACTTGCAATCAAGAGCCCTGGGAGAGGCTACTAAATACCTTGAAATAGGGTTATCAAAGAACTTGAATTTGCACTAAACAATAAACGGCTATAGCAGACACTGCTGAGGCCCTGCCACCATTCCCACCATACCCCTCCACCCACACAGCAGAGGTGAGAACTGCAGCTTCAGTGGACAATAATCACACAGGCTGGTGGCGTTCTATCTTCATTGACCATAATTATGCCAGAGGGCTTTATCTGCCTGCAGACGTGTGCTGAACCCATGGACAAGATAGGATGGGTAGATGTCCTCAGGAGCAAACTTCAACCACAGGGGAATAGGATTTGGCTGCCCATCAGTGGAACAGTTCTGAGGTGGGCTTTAAAAAGGGCACCTAGTGGTCACTAGTAGTCCATAGCCTATCATCTATCCCCAAATGGTTTTTGGTGGGTTTTTTTGTGTGTCATTTTGTTTTTGTACTGTAGCAGTGTCACTGATGGTCTACCAGATGTCCAGGCTGAGGGGGAGCTAATATTAGAGGCAGAAAGGAAGTAGTCAGTTGTTATAGCAGATAAGAAGGTACTCTGGAGCAGGCCATGGTGGCTCAGCAGGCAGAGTTCTCGCCTGTTATGCCGGAGACCTGGGTTCGAGTCCTGGTATGCCTGCTCATGTAAAAAAAGAAGGTACTCTGTATGTCTGTATTAGGAGATGAGCAATTAAAGAAGGCAGAAGGATGGAAGCATGTTGTCCTCCCTTCCCTGCTTTAGTTTCTCACTCCCTTCCTATGGTACATGGGATCACTTCCCAAATAAACTATTCATACCCAAAACTTTATCTCAAGGTTTTTTTAAGGAAACCCAAACTAAGAGAACAATGATAGGGAATTACTTCTAGAAAGCAGCAGAAGGAGAGAAATATAATATGCCTACCTGCAATGGGGACTGAGTACCATGTCAGAGTTCAAGGTACTGTGAGAAAAAACTAGAATTGCCCCTCTAAGGATCAGCCCAAAGCACCATCTAGATGGGATAGAGTTCATTTTTGTCACCCATTTTTCCTTCTCTTTCATAAAGAAAACAGTGTGAGATTTGGAACCCTGAGATCCAAGTCTGACTTACAGCTCTACACTTCCCGTTAGTGTTGACCCTCGACAATGATCTAACCCATTTAAATCTTATTTCCTGCATCTGGAGATAAAGACACCCATTATAAAGAATGGTTTTAGGATTGTACAACAGTGGTTCAGTGGCAGAATTCTCTCCTGCCATGCCGGAAACCTGGATTCAATACCCAGTGCCTACCCATTGGAAAAAAAAACAAAAACAATGATTTTAGGGCACAGAAAAAAAAAAGACAAGAAAATGATTTGTGAATTCTTAAGCACCATGCAAAATCAATTATTTCTGACTCTTTAGTATGGAAAAGGCAACATCTCCAGACTAAATCCACATCTGAACATAGAGGAGAAAAATCACACTGAAAATGTAAAGTGAAAACAGTCAACCCCAGGAGATTACCCAGACTCAAAAAAGGATAAATACATGACACAACTGTGATATGTTGATGTTAGATGGTGTCACTTCAGTAGCCAACAGTTTATGTTGATATCCTCAAGTAAGAAGTAGAGTATTAATACAAATCTATCTTCTACAAATATACTATAAAAAACAGATTGATTAAAGGAAGATGGCAGATGTTGTTGCTTGAACATACCAGAAAGTTCCCAGCTGGATATTTCAGAAAGGGGGAGACAGAAATGTGTTTTATGACCTTAGAAACTTAACTAACTTGAAAATGGAAGTTTACTGTTTAACCAATATTTATAGGATCACAAATATACTTAAGAATTTGTTCATGTCCCATATACCCAAGTGTCTTAAATGGGTGAGCTGCTGGTTATTATTCTTTATGTCTTAAAACAAAACTAGCCTTATGTTTTTGCAGACTGTGCATCATGTACACAAACCACACCCTGGACGCCAAATTAAGTTAAGCCAACAGTCCATTGGAGCTGAGAGTTGGAATAAAGGCTTTGAGAACAGGTATGCCTTTACTTGTGGTGATGAAACCACATTTAGATGTGGAGTGGTTTTCAGAACACTTTAGTCTTTAATTTATCAAATAACTCAAGCCTTTAGCCATTGTTTTCATTATTTTAAAATGTCACTCTCCTTTTTGCACAAATGTTACTTCTCTTTAAAATTGGGCTTCAAAGCCAAGCTGAAAAGAAGGACCGAGTCAACATCCATCTATTGACAGATAAGAAACAAGAAAAAATGTTCTTATCAAGGGGCATACTAAGAGTATAAATATTGATTCTGAGTTTAACATCCCCCAAGAGGTGTGCTAAGTGCTCTAGTTGTCATTTTATTTCCATCATATAAATGTAGAAATTGAGACTCAGAGAACTTCAGATGTATGTCCAAGGTTATGCAGATTATAAGTGGCACATCTCAGATCTGAATGCAAACAGTTTATTCCAGAGCTCTGCACTTAACAGCTATGCTATCTATACCACCTTCAAGTAATAAGCTGATTGCTTTAATAACCCTTGCTGGGGAGGAGAAATGACAGTACACTAGAAATTTGCCTAGACTCTCACTGCTTCTTGTCAAGATAGATGGTATTTTGCCCAAACTTTCAAATTAAATGTGCAACTAACTCACTGAAGCCTATCATCTATCCCCAAATGGTTTTTGGTTTTTTGTATCATTTTGTTTCTGCACTGTAGCAGTATCACTGATGGTCTACCAGATGTCCAGGCTGAGAGGGAGCTAATATTAGAGGCAGAAAGGAAGCAGTCTGTTGTTATAGCAGATAAGAAGGTACTCTGGAGCAGGCCATGGTGGCTCAGGAGGCAGAGTTCTCACCTGCTATGCTGGAGACCTGGGTTCAATTCCTGGTGCCTGCCCATGTTAAAAATATATATATATATATTCTCTGTATGTATGTATTAGGAGATGAGCGATTAAAGAAGGCAGAAGTATCTAAGTTGGGCACAGAGTAACCTCAGTCCTGAGCCTACCTCCCAACCCCTCTCCATTCTCTGGTCCGCCAACACCTAGTCAATTTGATCCAAGTAATCTTTTGGTATATTTTTAACGTGTTTGTTACCAGACAATAGGCATGGATTCTTTTGCCCAATGCACTAATAACAATTCGTTAGACAGCAGGGTTCAAAGAGAGAAAGAGTTTATTACTACGCATGTAGTAGGAAAGCAGATGGCCTAACATTCCAAAATCATCTCTCAGAGTTTAAGAAGGTTGGAGAGATGAGGTCATTTCGAATAGCAAGTTCCAAGTAGAAAAAGAGACAGTGTTATCATTGTCATTTCAATGGAAAACATGAGCTGAAAGGAGGGGAGGCAGGCTATCATTTCAGTATGAAAGGTGTAAGCTAAAAGGAAGGGAGATAAGTTATCTTTCAATAGCAGAATCTAGCTGATAAGATTTACAAATATTTGGGGCTGGAGCCAATTAATGACTGACTTCAAATTCTTCATTAGCATTAGGGCCTTTGCCCTACAAGAAAATGACCACATAAAGGGAATAACAGCTCTTACAGTCACAAAAGCACAAGATAAGGGCTTTTACAATCATTTCAAATATCACACCAGTTGAATTATAGTTTAGGAATTTCAGATATTCCCCTCTGTTTGCTGCAATATTCCAGAAAGCAGAAAGGCATATTGATTCAGTAATCAAAATCATCCCTTAAATCCTAATTTCTCGATTACACGTTGAGCATGTCCATTGCCATATTCAGCTATGCGAAGGTCATATTTTTTAAAATGTTTCATTCATTCAAGAAGTCAGGACAGAAAGCAGGAGGAACATGGTCTCTGCCCTTCTTTAGCTAACGACCTAGATCTGGTTCCTCACTCCTCTTACATATTCAATTCTCGGTTGACTGTGTGTCTCTAAGTTTTCTCAGTGAAATGGAATTTTCTCCACAAAAAGAAACATCAAATTAAGGGCAGTTCTAAAAACAGTAAACACCAGTTTGGCACTCCGTTTACTAGGGTTAACAAGTGACCTAATATTGACCACCACTGGTCTCTCTTTTCTAAATTGCACAAGACTTCCAAGGAGGCTAATTCAATACAAGAGATTTGAGGAAAGACTTTTGGTCTCCACAGCACCAGGGCCCCATTGTAGTGTAATAGTGTTTACTATTCAACGTCATTTTGCCCAGGCAAAGTAGAAAGCCTCAAATGCCCCTGGCATCCATCCACACCTTTTGTCACATAATAAAGAAGTTGGCTGGCCTTTGTCCCTAGTTTCTGGGAAATATCCTCTAAATCTTTTGCATTTCCCATGATAGGACTGTCCTTTGTTATTCATGGTGGGCCCCAGACCACACCTGATAATTCATGCTAAAGAGATGGGGACTGCTGGCCATGCTAGAAAGAACAACCATATGAGTAAAAAAAAGCTGGGGCTCTGAGCGGTCAGATCAGCCCCATCTGCAGGAAGAAGAGAGGGAATGGAGATTGAGTTTCACCACACAGACTCTGATTCAATCAACCATGTTGATTATACTACCATTCACAATACTTTGTTATAATAGAACCCCAATAAAAACCCTAGACACTGGAGAGAATTTCCCAGGTTGGTAACACACATCACTGGGCTGGAAGGGAGGGTGACACATCCTGATTCTACCAAGAGAGGACATGTTGGCTTAGCATTTGAAATCCTCCCAGACCTCGCCCTATGGGTCTCTTCTTTTGGCTTCTTTAGATTGATATCCTTTTTTTTTCTATAATAAAGCTATGCTTGTAAATAAAGCACTTTTGATGTATTCTGTGAATCATTCTAGTCAATTATTGAACCTGAGGGAGTTGTGGGAATCCTTGAATTCGCAGCCAGTTGGTCAAACATGACCTAGGGACTCCCAAACTTGTGGCTGGTATTTGAAGTGGGGTAGTTTTGTGGGGACTGGTGCCCTTAACCTGTGGAGTCTGAACTCCAGGTAGCTAGAGTGAGAACTGCATTGTAGTTGGTGTTTGAAGTTATTACACCCTTTGTGTTCAGATCAGCTACTGAATGTTAGATGCTGTAGAGTTTATGATTAGTCTCCACCTGGGAGGACCTGCCCTCTCTTTGAGGTGTTGCATGGGAGTTGAGCACCAGGCTACATCAATCTCAACACTTGCCACATCCACTGCTCTGCCCTAGTCTTAGAAGTTCTAAATCTCTCTAAAAAGAAGACTGAATTTCTTTTAGCCCTCCCAGTCTCAGACAAAAGAATATTTAACTTAACTTACTCCTGGGAAACCCTTAGGAAGAAGCAAGGAAACCTGACTCTCACTCTTTCATGATGAGAGCACAGAAAAATAAAACGTAATTTTTCTATTCCATTCCCCTGCCACATCTATTTGCACCAAGCTTCATAGACTTTTCTTGCCTTGGGGTGGGGTTTCAACCACAGTGCTTACTTCATATACTTTACTGTCTGAGGTTTAGTCAGGGAACAGGGAGTGAACTGGTCTTCCACGTGCAATATAGGAGCTTGTGAGCTGCACCACTCCAAGGTACCATTCACTGGATTTACGACGGGAACAATGCCTCCTAGCTTTGTGAGCACACAAAGGCACAATCATCCATGTACTTCTGAGTATAGCCAGGGAACACAGGGAGTCTAGAAAACGTATTTTATATTGTTTTTACCAACTAGTTATTTATTAAGATTAACAAAATCTTCTTTTAAAATGAAAATGTCAATGAACATAAGTGACTAATTAGAATATATAGAGCAAACAATACATGTGATCATTGCTGCCCTTCTGACCAAACAAAAATGCAAGCTTAAGTAATCTTGAAGTAGCATTTCATACTTATCTAGTTGGCAAATATTACTAGTAATAAATTATAAATTAAAACCCTACTGTACATCAACTGGACTACCTTAATTATTGTTCACTTTACATTCCTAAGATGAGATTGCTTCAGATTGCTTAAGATAGGGTAAACTATGAAACTACTGATCGTGTTTCATCCTGATATAATTTTTGGATATAATTTTTATGAAAATACTATATACACTCCTTTCGATGTATTAATTCCATTGCTGAGATAAATGCTTCTAGAAAAGCAAAATAAACCAAAACAAAATAAAATCATAATCAGTCATGTGAACAAAGAGTGTATTATTTACAAATGTTCCAAACAGGGAACCACCTAAATGTTTAATAATGGAGGATAGGTCAATTTAATTGTGATGCAAGAAGACAAATTTTCTCATTAAATGTAAAAATCATACACTAAACTGAAAATGGAAATATGTAAAATCAGAATAAGAAAATTTCTTGATTACAAAAATATAAAGGTGTACAGACAAAGTTGGGAAAGTAATTTGTAAAATGAAATAGTAGGAGTATTAGGAGGGTGGAATTATGGTTGAATCTTCTTTTGAAAATGTTAATATTTCCATGGTATTTTTTCTATTTAAAATTTACTTTTATACAAGTGATACTTGAAAAGCATGTAAAAGTTCAAGCAGCACAAAATTTAAAGAAAAAACACTCCCTACTCAGCCCTACCTACCCCTGATACTAACTCCCCAGAAAAAAGCTACTTGCAGCTTCCTTTTACTTTTCACATAACATGCCTCTCTACTATTTATTGATTTTATAATTTATCTATTAGCTGTTGACTTTGTATTATGAAAAATAAATGTTTGGCTCTTGTACATGTCTACCACAACACACACACACACACACACACACACACACACACACATTTCCCTCTCCCTATCATTTAGGAATAGTTACATCAATCAGACTCCTTAGTTAAGCCAATATTTAATGGTATTAAATAAGCCAGACACAATAGTATGGCTATGTACGAGCAGTATTTACATATAGAACCTGTGTAAATGTTCTACATATAGAACATGTAAATACTGCTCATATATAGCCATACTATTGTGTATGCCCAATCCCTGAAGTATTCTGTGATTTTGTTGCCTTCCCTGTACAACTTTTTGTTTTCCCTGGAATTAATAATTATCTTGCTTTTTTTTTGCTGTTGTTCATCTAGCTTTTGATCTTCCCTGTAAGAAGTCCTTCCTTGACCTTCTGACATTACCATAAATCTCTCAATAGACTTCAATCAGGTCAGGTTGCCTGTCATTTTTAATTTGTTTTCTTATAAATATTCTGGACATTTTGACCTCTTCTAATTTGTATTAATTGTTCCCTAGAACTGTTATCAATTAATTATATGTTAACAGATAAGTATTAACTGTACCTGTTATTCCAACACTACCCATTATCATTATCTTGGTGATTCCCTTCTTCCTTCTTCTTGTTGGTGGAACATGGAGATGAGACTGGAGATGGAGCTGCTGTGCTGTAACCATGAAGCAACAAGCAAGAGAGAACAAGAGCCAACATACCAAGGATGATAGAATGAGTAGGAAGAGTGAGCCTGGGTTCCTGATTACAATATTAACCTATCTTACAACTCAAATCTGGTCTTCCCTAGATATCCTATTGTTTAAGAGAAACAACCTTGTATTTGAGCCACCATAATTTTCTGTTATCTGAAGCAAAATACATTTTGAACAGACACAGTAGGAGTAAGTGACTTGCTAGTTCACACAGCAAGTCAATTCCAGAAACAGAGCTTGACCTATTTCTTTCCAACACTTGCACTAAGTTCTACTATGTCAAACAAAAAACTACAACTATTACTATTTACTGTATAATAAACACCATGTTAAAAAAAAAAACTTTATATTGTCCTACTCTGTGAGGTAAGAATTATCTCCATTTTGCATATAGAGGTTGACTATCTTGCCCAAGTTCTCACAATTAGGGCATTGCAGCATTAGAACTTGACCTTCAGTCTATCATATAAGTCTGTGTTATTAAACACCATGGTATATTGTCTTCACTGTATAGTACATAGATTCATAATAATTTTAGATTTATGTCCTAGGCATTTGTGAAGGTGCTCTCTAAGATGGCCCTCATTGAGCCCTTTATCCTGCTATTCACACCTTTGGGTAATCTATTCTATGTGTGGGATGGACCTCGTGACTTGTTGCTAAGAACAACAACAAAAAAAACCCAACAAAGTATAGCAACAGTGTTTAGGTTACAAAGTTCTTTGTCTTCCATCTTGTTTATACTCCCTGTCTTGCTCTATCACCTGCTCTCTCTGATGGTGCAGGCTGTACTAAAGAGAAGCCCATTGGACAAGAACCAAGGGAGGCCTCTGGACAATACCTGGTGAGCAAATGAGACCCTCAGTCCAACAGCCCATGAGGCACCGAGTCCTGACAGCACACTTGGAAGCAGATCCACCACCAGCTAAACCTTCATATGACACTGCATCCCCATCCAATACTTTGACCAAAGATTTGCTGGAGTCCCAGATGCAAAGGACTCGGCTAAGCCATGCCTAGACTTCTGTACCACAGAAGATGTGGGATGCTAAATGTGGGTTAGTTGTAGTCACTGATTTGGGAGGTAATTTGTTACACAGCAATAGATAACTATTACAGCAATGCTTCCTCATGTGCATATCTGGAGGGCTTAGACAATTTGTAAGAAAACAGCTAACACAACTGAGGAGGCTATGATTTTGAAGAAGGGCCTTCCATTAAAACTGGGGTATGCAGCAAGAATAAAATTTTTGTAATAATCCATTTGTGAAATATGATCTTTATATACCTTCTGGTTACATGGAGCATTTGGCTGATGTTCTTTCCACAAACAAGGCTATCTATCACTCTGCAGGACATTAGTATTATTTTTTTAGTCATTAGAGGCAGGAGAAGTAGACTTTCAAATTCAGTGATGACTTAGGACTATGTATTCAATCATATAGTTTTTTATCCATAATAAAGTAATTAGCATGGAACAGTGATATTCTCAATGAAGTTGTTTCCAGAACGTGGGTAATTTGTCTTCTGTTTATTCATTGCATCTTTGTCTCTTTCTAATTTCTTTTCATGGGGTATTTGAAAACACATCACTTCATAACCAAGGAATTAAAGAGAGCTCAGTGACAGGTAAATAGCTTTACTAAATGCTTTCAAGCTCCTCCAGAAAGTTCAGCCTGCATGGAAGATGAGTCATCATTAGCTCCTAAAAAAAACCCAGCTTACTTATTATTGCAGGATTTTATTCCAACTTAATGAATAGAGAGGTGTACAATAAGCAATAACTACTTACCATCCTCCACAAATACTAAGGACTACACCTGGGCATTTTATTACTTTGTTTTCCTGTACCTGCGTCTGTCTCCTCAGAGGGCTCTCTAACTTATATTCAAGGTCTTGCCAGAAAAGTTCTTGGTGAGGAACTCATTTTGAATGGTGTGAGAGATGAATTTTCGGTGATGGCCACCCTCCCCCTCTCTGCGTGGGACATGACTCCCAGGGATGTGTACCTTCCTGGCAACGTGGGACAGAGATCCTGGAATGAACTGAGACTCAGCATCAAGGGACTGAGAAAAACCCTAGAATGAGCTGAGAATTAACATCAAGGGATTGAGAGAACCTTCTCGACCAAAGGGGGAAGAGTGAAATGAGACTAAGTGTC
>PVIY010047682.1:0-17724 GCA_004026745.1 Myrmecophaga tridactyla | reverse complement strand
CTCGCACAGCCAAATTCTCACTGCCAGGCACTAACGTATCTGTGCACTGACCTCTTGACCCCTGCACATGTGTACAACCTTGCCCCACCCCATGGCACAAGTGTCCTCTCCCATACCTGGTAGGTGCTCTCGTGCACATCTGTGCCACATAGCCTCAGGCCTGCACAAGTGGGCACCCCCAATCCACACTCCCCCACACCTACAAATTTGTGCCATGTCCCTACCCACCCATCATTACCCACCCCTAACACACGTCCCACAACCTCCATGATCTATGCCCCACCTCTACATACTCAAACATCTGCATCCCAGTCACGCTGGACCCCTCCTCCAGCCCTGCATCCCAGACCTTGACACCCACGACCCATATGTTTCATGTACCCACCCACATCCTGCCCACGTACCAGCCCCAGCACATCAACTCAGTCCTCCTATCCACTTCTCGCCACCCACTACCTCTGTGCCCCCATGCTGCACCCTGCTTCTGCACTCCAAGGCCTGCCTGGAGCGTACCTCCCCCCATAACCCCCACACCACACCTCCATAACCCCACAACCCACACCTCATAACCCACACTCACAGGCACCAACATAGAGTCCCCGATCCATGCATATACTACACCACATGATTTTGCTCTCCCCACAACCCTGCACCCTGCTCCATCCTCTCTCACAAATACAAAGCTTTAGACTAACCCTATCAAGATATTTACATGCTGCAAGGACAACAGCAGATCACTAACCATATGAAGATGCAAACAGATATAGCCCAGTATAATGACCAGATTAAAACACCGGAGGAGGCACAGACTTTGGAACAAGTAATCAAAGATGTTCATATAACTCTACTAAATAAAATCAGTGGGATGGTTAATGACACAAAGGAGATCAAGAAGACACTAGAAGAGCATAAAGAAGAAATTGAAAGAATAAATAGAAAAATAGCAGATATCACAGAGATTAAAGATGCTGTAGACCAAATTAAAGATATACTAGAGACAGCAGATTTGAAGAGTCAGAAGAAAGAATAAGTGAACTAGAGGACAGGACAACTAATTTTGAACACATGAAAGAGCAAATGGCAAAACTGATGGAAAAATTTGAATTGGATATTGGGGAAATCACAGACAAAACAAAATGCACAAATATAATAATCATTGGTGTCCCAGCAGGAGAAGAGAAGATTAAAGGGCTAGGAAGATTAGTTGAGGATATAATGGGGGAAAACTTCTCAACTTTTATAAAAGACATAAATATGCAAATCAAAGAAGCCCAATGAACTCCAAATAGAATAAATCCAAACAGGCCTTCCCCAAGACACATACTAATCAGTCTGTCAAATATTGAAGAGAAGCAGAAAATCCTGAAAGCAGCAAGAAAAAAAATCTACTACATACAAGGGAAAACACATAAGACTAAATTCAGACTACTCAACAGGCACTATGGAGGCAAGAAGGCAGTGGTATGATATATTTAAAATCCTGAAAGAGAAAGATTTCCAGCCAAATGGTCTGTACTCAGCCAAACTGTCCTTCAAAACTGAGGGAGAGAATAAAATTTTCACAAACAGATGCTGAAAGATTTGTCAAAAAGAGACCAGCTCTATAAGAAATACTAAAGGGAGTTCTGCCAGAAAAAAAAAGACAAGAGAGGGAGGTCTGGAGGACGGCACAGAACTGAAGAGTACCAGTAATGGTAACTTAAAGGATAAAAAGAGAAAGAGGGAAAAGAATATACAGATCTGAAAAATAAAATCCAATGGATAAGATGGTGGATTCAAGAAATGCCTTTATAGTAATAACTATGAATGTTAATAGACTAAAGTTACCAATTAAAAGATACAGATTGACAGAATGGACTAAGAAATATAATCCAGCTATACACTGCTCACAAATATATGGATATTAAATACCACATTCTTCAATAATGAGTGAGTCAAAGAAGAAATTGCTAGAGAAATCAGTAGCTATCTAGAGATAAATGAAAATGAGAATAAAATATATCGGAACTTATGGGATTCAGCAAGGGCTGTGCTGAGAGGGAAATTTATTGGCCTAAATGCCTACGTTAAAAAAGAAGAAAGAGCAAAAATTAAGGATTTAACTGCTCACTTGGAGGAACTTGAGAAAGAATAGCAAAACTAATACCAAATCAAATAGAAGAAGAGAAATAACAAAGGTTGAAGCAGAGTTAAATGAATGGGAGAACAAAAGAACAGAAAGAATCAATAAAACAAAAAGTTGGTTCTTTGAGAAAATCAATAAAATGAATGGACCACCAGCAAGGCTCATAAATAAAAAAAAAGAGGATGCAAATAAACAAAATCAGAAATGAGAGGGGTGTCACCACAGGTCCTGAAGAAACAAAAAAAAATCATAACAGAATACTATGAACAGCTATATGCCTACAAACTAGACTTAGATGAAATGGACAAAATCCTTGAAATGCACAAACAAGCTACACTGATTCAAGAAGAAATAGAAGATCTCAACAAAGTAATCACAAGTAAAGAGATTTTTAATCAGTCATCAAAAATCTCTCTACAAAGAAAAGCCTTCTGGTTTCACAGTGGAATTTTATCAAACATTCTAAAAAGAACTAACACTAATCCTGCTCAAACTTTTCAAAAAAATTGAGGAAAAAGGAACACTACCTAACTCATTGTATGAAGCTAATATCACTTTAATAACTTACTTTAATAACAGAACCAGGTAAAGATGCTACAAGAAAGGAAAACTATAGACCAACCTCCATAATGAACATAGATGCCAAAATTCTCAACAAAATATTAGCAAATCAAATCCAACAGCACATCAAAATAATTATACAACATGACCAAGTGGGGTTTATACCAGGAATGCAAGGATGGGTCAACACAATAAAATCAGTTAATGTAATACAGTACATTAATAAATCAAAAGGGAAAAATTATATGATCATCTCAATTAATGCTGAAAATGAATTAGACAAAATTCAGTATCCTTTTCTGATAAAAGCACTTCAAAAGGTAGGAATCAAAGATAACTTCCTCAACATGATAAAAGGCATATATGAAAAACTCACAGCCAGCATCATTCTCAGTGGTGAGACGCTGAAAGCTTTTCCCCAAAGATCGGGAATGAGACAAGGATGCCCTCTGTCACCACTATTATTCAACATTGTACTAGAAATTCTAGCGAGAGCAATCAGGTAGGAGAAAGAAGTAAAAGGCATCCACACTGGAAAGGAAGAAGTAAAACTTTCATTGTTTGCAGATGACATGATACAATATTTGGAAAATCCTGAGAAACTATGACAAAGTTACTTGAGCTAATAAACAAATTCAGCAAGGTGGCAGGTTATAAAGTTAATGCGCAAAATTCAGCAATATTTCTATAAACAAGCAATGACCTAACCGAGGAGTCAATTAAAGAAAAAATTCCATTCAAAGCAGCATTTAAAAGAATCAAATATCTGGGAATGAACTTAACTAGGGATTTAAAGGACATGTACACAGAGAACTACATAACATTGCTAAAAAAAAAAAGTCAAAGAACATCTAAATAGGTGGTAAGACATTCCATGCTCATGAATAGGAAGGTTAAATTGTAGTTCAGATGTGAATTCTACCCAAAATGACCTACAGATTCAATATAGTACTAATCAAAACAACAGCAACCTACTTTGAAAACTTGAAAAAGCTAGTTACCAAATTCATCTGGAAGGGAAAAGGACCAGAATAGCTAAAATCATTCTGAAAAAGAAGAACAAAGTGGGAGAATTAACACTCCCTGATTTTAAAACTTATTATAAAGCCACAGTGGTCAAAACAACATGGTACTGGCACAAAAATAGAAGTATTAGCCAATGGAATTGAATCAAGAGTGCAGAAATAGACCACCAAAACTACGGTCAACTGAATTTTGACAAGGGCCCCAAATCCACTGAACTGGGACAAAATAATTGGGCATGGGAGAACTGGCTATCAATAGCCAGAAGAATGAAAGAGGACCCTTACCTTACAACCTAAACAAAATTAACTTGAACTGGATCAAACACCTAAATATAAGAACCAGTACCCTAAAGATCCTAGAAGAAAATGTAGGGAAACCTCTTCAAGACCTAGTAATAGAAAGTAGCTTTCTAAACTTTACACTCAAAGCACAAGCAACAGAAGAAAAAATAGATAAATGGGAACTCCTCAAAATCAAATGCCTTTTTATGCCTCCAAAGACTTTGTCAAAAGATGAAGAGGCAGCCAACTCAATGGAAGAAAATATTTGGAAATCACACAACAGACAAGGGTTTGATATCCTGTATACATAAAGAAATCATACAAGTCAATAACAAAAGAACAAGCAACCCAATTATAAAGTGGGTGAGATATGAATAGGCATTTTTCTGAAGTGCAACTGTAGATGGCTCAAAAGCACATAAGAGATGCTCATGCTCATTAACTATAAGGGAAATGCAGATCAAGACTACAATGAGATACAACCTCACACCTGTAAGAATAACTGCTATTAAATCGGAAACTACATGTGCTGGAGAGGACATGGAGAAACTGGGACACTTATGCACTGCTGGTGGGAATGTGCAATGGTATAGCCACTACAGATGACAGTCTGGCAGCTCCTCAGAAAACTAAATGTTGAGTTGTCCTCTGACCCGGCAATACCATTATTCAGTATATATACCCAGAAAAGCTGAAAGCAGTGACACAAACAGACATTAGCACACTGATGTTCATAGCAGCTCTATTCACAATTGCTGAAAGGTGGAAACAATCCAAGTGCCCATCAACAGACAAGTGGATTAACAAAATGTGGTATACACATACAATGGAATATTATGCAGCAGTAAGATGAAATGACATCCTCAAGTACATGACAAGATGGATGAGCCTTGAGGACATAATGCTGAGTGAAATAAGCCTGGCACACACAAAAAATAGGTACTGTATGCATTTACCTTTATGACCATGGTAAAGGTAAAATCAGAGGTTTATTATACAGAATATAAGGGACCTAGAGATACACAGACCTAGAGATACACTTACTTGTAAGGGAATATATAGAAGTGAAAGCAGTTCACTGGTGGGTCTATAAACAATATTACTATATTGAAGGTGAACATGGTTGAAAGGGTTTGTATAGACTAATTTGTTCCACCAATTAACACCACAAATATAAATAAGTTTTTACATGAACTACCGCAAAGGTATGAATCTTGTACCAAGAATGTATACTTTTGAGGTATAGAGGAGAAAATGCTATTGCATGCTATGGGCTATGTTTAACAGGAAAACTTCAACAGTACTGCAGCAATCCCAGGGGGAAAGACAACAGTTAGGGGGAGGTTTGGATTTTCTGTTAGGTAAGGGTGTGTTTATTGGCTATCTTTCTCTTGGAAAACAATGAAGTTATCTAAATTTGAGAGTGTTGATGGACTTTTGACTTTGGACATTATACATGAGGTCCAGTAAATAGAGGTGGCTGAAAGATGCACTGACTGAGAAGTGGATTGGTGAATGAAGATGTATACATATGATCGAACATTGTGCTGCTATAAGAAAAAGTGAAGTTGTGAGGCATGCAACAATGTGAATGAACTTATGGGACATTTGGTGAGGCAAAATAAGCCAGAAACGAAAGAGCAAATATTGTATGCTCTCATTTAGAAAATGCTTATAAGAAAACAGAGGCCTAGATTGTAAGCTCTTATAGCAGTCACTTTTAGTCTGGAGTGGTAATTGTTATTTCTGAATTTTGAGGAGCTGTTTAATATATTTATAACTTGGTATTTAGAGATAAGAATGAAGCCGATCAGGTCAGGATTAAGGTAATTCAGAATAGAGGGGTAAGGAAGACATTGCCTATATTTTAGAACTTCATCTACACTTTAAGACCAATGAAAGAAAGGTTTATTTTGTCCAGAACCTAAATTTTCTGTAGCACATAATCTAACAACCTGTCTGGATGGATCATTTAACAATCCAAACACAGGGAGCCCAGAATAAAATGGTAGCATTTAATCCTTTATAACTTAATGTAATGCATGAAAACATCCCAGAGTATGTTAAGTAGATAAAAAGTATTGGCAAAGTCCCTTGAGTGATGGGGGAAAAATTATGGAACTATTAAACTTTACCTCGGGGGAAACCCTGGATATTGTGTTAAACATTAGGGACACCCAAATCAATAGGCCAAGACCTTGATCTTGAGGCTTACTCTTGTGAAGCTTATGTATGTAGCAGAGAAGAGTAGCGTGCCTGTAGGTATGCCAAGAATCACCTCCAGAGGACCTCTTTTGTTTCTCAGATGTGGCCTCTCTGTCTCTAAAACCATTGCCTTTCCCCTTAAGTGGGACATGACATCCAGGGATGAAAGTCTCCCTGGCAGCATGGGAGATGACTCCCAGGGATGACCCTGGCCCTGGCACGGTGGAATCAACAATGCCATCCTGACGAAAAGAAGCAAAAGAAGTGTAACAAATAAGGTATCAGTGGTTGAAAGAGTTCAAATAGAGTCAAGAGGCTAATCTAGAGGCCACTCTTATGCAAGCTTCAGTTAGACCTTGCTACCTATCATAACTTGCCAAACCCCAACCAAAACCATTCCTGCCAATCCTAAAGAACACCTAGGGCATTATATAAGATTCTATAAAGGTTCTATGCACCAGGATAACTTTCCAGAAACTTACATCCTCCAGATGGGTCCCTGGATCAGATAAGTCTTAGAGTGCAGAGGGGCCAGCCTTTCCAGAACATCAACTAGTTCCATCCTCCTATCCCATATTATCAACAGCCCCTTCAAACATGAATAGGCATAGCCCAAATATGCTTAAAAGACTGGGAGAAAGATCAAAGGTGATGGTAGAGTTATACAGAGAATGCTGATTTAATAAATGAGTATGAATGCTGAATCACTATATTGATACGATTGAAACACTAGTGGTCAAGAAGAGGGAGGGGTAAGGGGTATGGGATGTATGACTTTATATTTTTTCTTTTTATTTCCTTTTCTGGAATGATACAAATGTTCTGAAAATTATCATGATGATGAATATGCAACTATAAGATGATATTGTGAGACACTGTATACTTTGGATGGACTGTATGTGTGTAAAGATATCTCAATAAAAACATATTTTTTTAAAAGTTCAAGGAAGTCTCAATTAGATTGAGTGATGATTTCTCATCAGAAACTATGTAGGCAAGGAGGCAGTGGGTTGAAATACTTAAAGGGCTGAAAAAGACAATTGCCAGCCAAGAATTTTAGATCTGGTGAGACTCTCTTTCAATATTGAGGGAGAGATTAAGATATTCCCAGATAAACAAAAGCTAGAACTACTCTACCAGCAATGCTAAAGGGAGTTCTTCACACTGAAAGAAAGTGACACTAGACAGTAGTTCAAAGCAGCATAAAGAAATAAAGATCTGTGGTAAAGGTAGCCATTTGGGTAATTATAAATGCCAGTATTATTGTACTGCATTGCTTGGGATGTAACTCCACTTCTTTCTTCCTACAGGTGCTAAAATGCAAATGCATAAAAAGTAATAAGTTTTCCAGGTAAGATGGTAGAGTAGGGAGCTCCAGGACTCAGTTTGTCTTCCAGGACAGCTAGTAAATGGTAAGGAACTGTCTGCGACAACTGCTCAGGGTCCCAGGAGAACACTGTACACCAGCTAGGGAAGAGCAGAAGAAAGAGACCGATAAACTCCAGTGAAAATCTGTGAGTAGAGGTTTGCATGCTGCAGGGGCTGGGGTCCATCCCCCAGGATCCAGGCACTACCTGGAACTTAAAGTCCTCTTCCACAAAAACAGGGTGAGGGGAACACAGCTGAACCTGATCACAGCTTTTGTTTAGTAAATTCAGATCACTGGGTCCCAGCTCTGAGAGTAGCTATAGTTTCAGCCAGCCCAGGACAAAAAAAGCAATCAGCAAACTCTGTTTCAACCCCACCCCAGACACGGGTAGAAGCAGGGGTGATTTAGAGATAGGGTGCCTTTTGGGGGCTGCAGGGGACAGCACACTGAAGGGTGGCTTTTCCTCAAGTGTTGGGGGGAAGTAACATGGCTGAGCACCAATCGTAGGTTTTTTTTTTTGGAGGGGGGGGCCAGTGCATGGTCCGGGAACTGAACCTGGGTCTCCTGCATGGAAGGCAAGCATTCTACCACCAAACCACCTGTGCCCCCCAATCATAGCTTTTAATTAGCTGATTCTGGTTCACTGGGTCCTAGATCTGAGCTACAGTTTCAGCCCACTCCAGACAAAAGTGACTGGTAGCCTCTGTTTCAACCACTCCAATGAAAGGGGCAGAGTTGGCTGAAACTTAAAGGCACAGTACCACTTTAGGCCTGCAGGGACAGTTTGCTGAAGAATGCCATCTTCTGGCCAGGCCAGGAAAGCACAGATTCAGGGAGCCATCACAAAGAAGTTTGGCATCCTTCCTGGTCTCCTCCCCAGGACACTTTGGAGCTGATCTACACAACTGTTGGCGGGAATGTAAAATGGTACAGTCACTGTAGAATATAGTTTGGTGGTTCCTCAGGAATTGCTATATGATCCAGCAATTCCACTATATTTTTTATATATATTTAGAACTGAAGGTAGGGACACAGGTAGGCAGACATTTGCTCACCAATGTTCATAGCAGCATTTTCCACAAATGTTAAAAGATGAAAACAGCATAAGTGTCCATTAGCCAATGAATGGCATATAATAAGTTGACACCTATGATAACATGGATGAACCGTGAGGACATTATGTTGAATGAAATAAGTCAGGCATAAAAGGATAAATATTGTTATGACCTCAATAAAATTAACTAAATATAACGAGCAAACTCATGGTGTAAATATATATAATTTAGGTCACCAAAAGATAGAATGAGGGCAGAGAATGGGGAGCTGATGCTTAATTTGTGTAGAATTTATAATAAGTTTGATTGTAAATGTCTGGAAAGGGATAGAGGTAATGATAGCACATTGTAGTGCATGTACAGCGATGATATGTGGGTGTAATTGTAGCTGAAAGGGGAAATTTAGGGTGATTAATGTCACTAGAAGGAAAGCCAGAGGATGAAACACGGGCCTGTGCTCTTGTCTGCTAGCTGCCAGAATGCAACACACCAGAGACAGACTGGCTTTCAATGAAAGGGGATTTATTTAGTTAACGTATAGTTCTTCAGAGGAAAGGCAGCTAACTTTCAACTGAGGTTCTTTCTTACGTGGGAAGGCACAGGGTGATCTCTGCTGGCCTTCTCTCCAGGCCTCTGGGTTCCAACAACTTTCCCTGGGGTGATTCCTTTCTGCATCTCCAAAGGCCTGGACTGAGCTGTGTGTGCTGAGATGAGGTATGCTGAGTTGCTTGGGCTGTGCTATGTTGAGTCTCTCATTTAAGCACCAGCCAATTAAATCAAATGTCATTCATTGCAGCAGTTATGCCTCCTAGCCAACTGCAGATGTAATCAGCAATGGATGAGGTTCACATGCCATTGGTTCATGTCCACAGCTATAGAACTAGGCACCTTCACCTGGCCAAGTTGACATCTGAACCTAACTACCACAGGTTGTGTAACATAGTGATCCTTGTTGTGGACTATGAGTGTGGTCAATAGTACAAATCTAAGAATGTTCTTCCATGAATTAAAATAAACGTATGACACACTTACAAGATGTTAATATTAGGGTGGTATAGAGTAAAAATACACTGAAAGCAAACTATAGACTGTAGTGAATAGTAAAATATGAATATTCTTCCATCAACCGCAAATAAAAAGGAAATTATGCTAAGTGAAAGAAAACAGTCATAAAGCACCACATACTGCTTGACTCCATTTATATAAAATGTAAACATAAACAAATGTATAAAGATGGAAAAAAGTGTTTGCTTTGACCAAAATAGATTAGTGGTTATGTAGGGCTAGAGAAGGATAGAAGGATTGAGAGGTGACCATTAAGGAGTTTGGGGTTTTTCTTTTTGGAGTGATGAAAATGTTCTAGAATTTATTGTGGTGATAAATGCACAACTCTGTCAATATACTAGAAGATACTGATTGTATGTATACTTCAGATGGATTGTATGGTGTGCCAGTTTGAAAGGATGTATGTACCCTAGAAAAGCCATGTTTTAATCCTAATCCCATTTTGTAAAGGCAGCCATTTCTTCTAATCCCTATTCAGTTGTATGTTTGAAACTGTAAGTAGATCATCTCCCTGGAGATGTGACTCAATCAAGAGTGGTTGTTTAGCTGGATTAGGTGGAGACAAGTCTCCACCCATTCGGGTGGGTCTTGATTAGTTTACTGGAATCCTATAAAAGAGGAAACATTTTGGAGAATGTGGAGATTCTGAGAGAGCAGAGAATGACATAGCCACAAGAAGCAGAGAGGCTACCAGCCGGTGACCTTTGGCGACAAAGAAAGAAAATGCCTCCCGGGGAGCTTCATGAAACAGGAAGCCAGGAGAGAAAACTAGCAGATGACGCCGTGTTTGTCACATGCCTTTCCAGATGAGAGACAAACCCTGACTGTGTTTGCCATGTGCCTTTCCACTTGAGAAAGAAACCCTGAACTTCATCGGCCTTCTTGAACCAAGGCATCTTTCCCTAGATAACATAGATTGGACATTTCTATAGATTTGTTTTAATTGGGACATTTTCTTGGCCTTAGAACTGTAAACTTGCAACTGATTAAATTCCCCTTTCTAAAAGCCATTCCATTTCTAGTATATTGTATTCTGGCAGCTAGCAAACTAGAACATATGATATGCGAATTTATCTCAGAAAAACACAGCTTTAAAAAAAAAGATGAAGTGAACCTAATGGGAATTTTTTCTTAAGAGATATAAAAAGGTATGTTTTTTTCACACACAAAATTGGGGAAATTCAAAAATAGAGTACTAATATTGGTAGGTGAAACTAAAATAAGAACATTCATTTACTACTTGCAGGATTAAAAAATTAGTGCAAGCTTTTTGAAGAGCAATTTGGTCATTTACATAAATTCCTTAAAAATATGCTTATCATTTGTTTTAACAATTTCATTTCTGGGAATTTTCTTTTAAATAAATAATCAAAGACTAACATAGGAATATTATTATTAGCATAATCAAATGCAAAATATGATTATGAACTTGCTCATGAGATGAAAAAATTTTTTAAATCAAAAGGTCTAGTATAGAAAGTGGTTAAATCAATTATGGTACACCCATAATATGGAACAACATGCAGCCTCATATATTGCACTTTTGAAGAAAAAAAGTCTACAATATAAGTATAAAATTATACATTTTATAAATGAATAAAGTGATACAAAACTTTATATGTAGTAGGATTCTAATTTTGTAAAATGTGATTAAAACTCACATTACACAAACCCCCGGGGGGAAAAAGGATGGGAAGGAAGCATACCAAATGCTAATAATAATGATTACCTCTAGATCTCTGAATTATAGCTGAGTTTAATTTTCTTTCTTATTCTTGTTCATATTTTCCAAATTTCTAATTCTGACATCTTTTATAAACTGAAAAATCGTGTTAAGACAACTTAAGAGGGCGGGCCACGGTGGCTCAGCAGGCAAGAATGCTCGCTGGCCATGCCAGAGGACCCGGGTTCGATTCCCGGTGCCTGCCCATGTGAAAAAAAAAAAAAAAAAAAGACAGCTTAAGAGTTGTCTTAAAATAGCTAGTGTATAAAGGTTTCAAGTTTAAAGGAACACTTGTATTATTTGGAATATAAATACATAAAGAATTTCTTCCACATGATGCTAGCTATTTGACATTCATGAATGAGACCCATCCAAAGGGACCAAAACTCAGCCATCACGTGGGAAAGTTTTTTAGCTGCCTTTAAAGCATTCTGCCATGACAATGCATATTCCTCTGGGGGTATTTAAACCCTCAACTCGTTCCTGCTTTACAACCTTAATTAAGAAACAAGTCAGGTATGTTTTATATTTAAGACAGAAAGAAGAGGAAGCACGGCAGTTAGGGCAGGATTAGAGTCCACTTTAAAGAAAGAACAGGAAGTGAAAGCGATAAGAAGTAAAAGATTACGTTTAAATGCAGCAAGTGAAAAGAGAAAAAAAAAAGACGGATAAAGCTCTATTTCAGAAAACAAACAGCGGTAGATGAACCTATGAAAATTAAAACTACAAGACAGGAAAGACTAGGGGAAAAAATGTATGTAGAAAAGATACCATGATCAAGTCAATAAGTATGAAAGAGAAACAATATTGCATTCGTCAAACTTTAGGGGAGCCCTCGAGACACCTGGCAAGAGCTAGGCACGGCGTAGGGGATTCAAAAGTTATGAGGAGCCGGGTGCCTGCTACCTTCTCCAGCTGATAAATGTTTATTTAGGCAGAGTCTACTACGCGCCATCACTGTGCTAAAACACTTGGTGCTGTGATTATAAATATGAGGAGGACTGGCATAATCTCTGCTCTGAAAGAGTTTATAAGTTAGCCACAAATACAGACCAAGAATTATAGCACCGAGGGGAGAGCCAACACACAGGTCTACTATAAAATGATGTGGTATGTGATCGGTGCTTTATGAGTAGTATAAATTAAATGTTACTGAAAATAAGGAACTAGAGAAAGGTGGAAAGAGAAAATATAGTCGGTAAAAGAGAAATAGATAAACAACACGAGTTAGTTTATTTCCTATCATTTCAAGTGCGAGTTGTTCTTATATCTTTTTAAGATAACCGTAAAGACATTTTTTTAAAAATCTTTCATGTACAACTGAAAGGACATTTACAACATTTAGATAAACAACACTTAAAATCACGTAGGAGAAACTTCGAAGAAACGTTACCTATTTCCCAAATAATTGATAGCATTTTCTTGTTTAAGTAATTACGCCATAATTTGAAAAAGCCACAAAAGTCATCTTACTTACCAAGATTTCCTTCTCGGAAGAAAAGAAATGTCTAAATGCACGGAAAAGTGCGTGTTAAATCTTAAGTCCCTAGTTTTTTAAATGCCTTAGAAACGGTTTTGTGCCACCTATTGGACCTTATTGGAATTACACCTACAAATAAATTTCCCCTTCAAAGGTGACAAGCAAAGTATGCGGGTCAGCAGGTTTTTCTGGGCTGCAGACTAAAACATTAATCAGATTTTTTTTTTAAAAAATTATTCAAATAAGCAGCTTATGATCATTTGAATGTGAAGAAAAATTTTTTTCTATGGTAATATTTATCTGTAAGACTTTTTAGCCCCAATATTAAATTGCCGTTAGAATGGAAAGTTATTAAATTTTGCCTGATTTTTATTATCAGTATATTTAACATTTCCAAAATAATCACAACTACCAATTGTCCAGCACTTTTGGACCAATATTTTAGTTGGATAAAATATCTAAATAAAATTAAGCATAGGTCCAATTTTTTTTTATTGACTTTCAACATTAGTTGATATCTAGCTACACTGAAGCACCAAACTAGGAGAAATTGCACCCAGTTTCTTCCCACTTTGACCCAAAACTAGCATTATTAGATGTTTTAATTTTTAACTCTAAATTCTAGAATAATAAATAACAGTGAGATCCTGCAGGACTAATAAAATCAATTTTCTAAAAATCAATTAGAATAATTTAAGAAAGATATCAACAAGGCTTGATACAAAAAGGAAATGTTTGGTTAAGTGGATACTTTAGTTAGAAAGGAAATCCTATTCCAAACGACTTTTGACTTAACTGGGGATCTGTAAAGGACTTAATATACGAACTAAATGGTCGTTCCATAATTAGTCCCACTATCTGACGTTATCTCATCTTTACAGAAAACAAATTAAGACGCTGCAGTCTGGGCACTGATCAAGTTGGACATCTGGGTAGGAACTACTTCTGCATTCAGAATGGGGGAAGGGCCAGCTTCTTACCACCAATTCTTACTCATCAGATGTGACAGGAAGTCATTTCAAGTCTGGGGAGGCAAAAAGGAGTGGCTGTATCTCTGCTCAACCAACGAAAGGAGAGAGAGAAGAGTGGGGACCCAGATTTGTGAAACAGGCAGAGGAAAAAGGGGAAAACTGTGGCTTTGAGGGAATTTCAAGAAGCACTGGGCTAACGTCTTAAGGAAAATACACACACACACACACACACTTCCCTAGAGATATGGTCACAATACACAGTGACTTTTCATAAATCCTCAGAAGGGCTTAGCATAATAACACTGGTACTCAGGTACAAGGAAACTATTCTTGTTGAAGCTGTTATAGCTCTGAGAAATGTCTTTAAAGGAATCACAAAACCCACACAACTTAGGTAGTACAGAAGACAACATAGCAGTGGAACAAATAATAAAGCCAAGCTGAGGTTTCCGCATTCTGGCACTTGCTAGCTGTGTGGCTTTAGGCAAGTTACTCACTCACACTGAGATACTTTTTATTCATCCATAAAATGGGGGATATTTGCGATTTTTTAGGGAAGATAATGAGTTTTAAATAGCTGGAATATTGCCTGGCACAGAAGAGATGTTATTATAGTAATTTGTTCTGGGATTGTATGCAAGCCATATATTTTTTCTTTTAATTATTAAAGTTGTAGATTTAAAGAAAGATCATGCACAAAATTCAGAGTTCCCATATACTTACCCATTTTTTTAAAGTAAAAAGCACCAAAATAATATATTGCTTCTGTCCATATTTGGATGGTATATTTGCTGGCCTTACACTGTGATAGTTTACTTTATTATTTTTTAAAAAATAAATATAAAGCATGTACAAAGTAAAAGATACAGAAAGGACAGAGGGCATACCATGGTGGGAAAAAACCTCGCACCCTCATTTCTTCTGCTCAAAGGTAACAGTTTTTATAATCCTTTCAGTAAAAAAAGGAGTAACATTCATAACTTAAATATTAAATATCAACATTAAAACTAAACTCTCCTGCTCAACTAAAAAACAAAACAACAAGCCACAGACTGGGAGATAATATTTGCAATACGTATAACCACAAAAAGGACTAATATCCAGAGCATATATAAAGAATTCCTACAAATGAATAGGAAAACGACTAAGAAACACAATGGGGGGAAATGAACCAAGGATATAAAAAGATGAATAACAGAAAAGGAAATAGAAATAGCTTAAATATGTGAGAAAGTTGGCATCCTCATTAGAACATGGGAAAATATAAATTAAGACAACCAGGAGACACTGTTGTTCCCCTCTGTAAGGGGCAAAAATGAAAAGATCTAATAATACCAAATGTGGGTTAGAAGGTAAAGAAGCTCTCATGCATGCCCAGAGAGTGATTTAAGTGGCCTGGGATGGGGCCAGGCATCAGTATTAATTTAAAAGCTCCCACATGGGCGGCTGCCATGGCTCAGCAGGCAGAGCTCTGACCTGCCGTGTGTGGAGGTCTGGAGTTTGATCCCTGGTGCCTCCTGCCCATATGCAAATTAAAAAAAAAGCTCCTGCAGTGATTCCCCTGGTGGAGCCACCACCTACAGTGAAGGTGACGGAGGCTTCCTGGATTTAAAGCTACTTCCTCTGGCCCTCCCTCCTCCCCTTGAAACTCACCCCTCCTGGTCACAGCCATCGACAGGCCCCCAAACTGCCTCATTTGTTGGCTATTTTAGCACTGGCTCATTGTCTGGGTCCAGATCTAGTGATTCAACAACCAGGTAGAGATTCTTCTACTCAGTTCCTTGACCTTCTGCCTGCCCTCTGATGACCCTGTCCTGCACTCTACATCAGCCACAATTTCCCATATGATATCCTGATATTGTCATTACCGATGGCTCCCCACCTTCACAATCTCAATTGCCCTCCCACTTTCCAACTAATCATCCCCAGCTCCTTCCTTCTGATTCCCCAAATTCCCCAAGCCCCACTTGGACACTGGATGCACTGGACTTCCTTTGTTTTCACCCTCAACTACCTTACTCCTTTCTCCTCCACCCAGGTTAAATTTAAATCTCTGTCGGACTACAATGAGGCTGAGAGGTTGAATATAGTGAGAGAAAACTCAGAGCACACCCCTTGCTGACTGCCTCACTTTAAATGCATGACTTCTCACTAAGTGTAAAAGCCCAAATCCTCATTGTCGTTTGCAAGGCACTATAAGGGGGCTTTATCTCTCAGACTCCACGACCTCTCTCAGGCTTCATCTCCTTCCATTCTTCCCCAGTCTCCCTCTGCTCAAGCCACACTGGCTGCCCTCCTACCCTATGAGTGCACCAAGCAGGCACCCATATTTGCTTTTGCAGTTCCTCAGCCAAAAACTGTCTTCCCTCAGGTACTGATATCATTCCATCCCTTTCTTTCTTAAAGTCTACATTGAAATGTCACTTCATGAAGCTTTCACTGACCACCATATATATAAGGTGCTCTCACTCATCATTATCTAGACCCTATAGACCCTGTACTCTGTTTTATTCCATCACTGATATGTTATCAACTTATGGTCCATCTCCCTTCCAATGGCATTCAAGTTCTTTGAGAGCATAACTTGCCTCTCTCCCAATTGTGCGCCCAGAACCTACAGCAGTTCTTGGCACATGGGACATGCTCAAAGGCCATTTTGTTGAACCGGACAGGAGGACAATTTGGCAATATCCAGTAAAGGTGACTCAGCTATTCCATTTCTATCCTGGAATACAAAAAAAAACCCACAAAGATATTCATTGCAATATTTTATATACTGGTGAAACATAAATGTTCATCAATTGGGGAATGAATAAATTTTGGTGTCTTCATGTAATGGAATCCTAAACAGGCATTGAAATGATTGTACTAGAGCTACATGTGTGAACATGGATGATTCTCAAAGATATATTGTTAACATAACTAAACAAGTATACAGTATGTAATTTATAAAATTTTGAAATGTAAAAATACAATTTTATCTACAGTGTTTATGAAAGAGGATATGTATGGTAAAAGTACAGAAATATGGATGGGAAGGATACACAATAACCTCAGGACCCTGATTACCACTAGGATGGTGGACAATGGGAGGAAAAAGGGATTTAACCTTATCTGTAACACTTTTTTTTTTCTTTTTCAAGAAGACCCTAAAAGAAATATAGCAAAGATAGAAATTTTTTTATTGTATAGTATAACATATATACAAAGCAAAGAAATAATAAAAAAGCAATAATTTTCAAAGCACTCTTCAACAAGTGGTTACAGGACAGATCCCAGAGTTTGTCATGGGCTACCATATGATCCTCTCATATTTTTCCTTCTAGCTGCTCCAGACTCTAGGAGGCTAGAGGGCTTAAATATTTTTTATCATTACAACCAACTTTTTTCCTTTTTTTTTTTTGTATATTCATTATTGTGATCATTTCTTAGAACATCTGCATCAATTCAGAAAAAACAATTGTGCTGGTTTGAAAGAAAGTATACCCCCTAAGAAAAGTCATGTTTTAATATAAATCCCATTTCATAAAGGTAGAATAATCCCTATTCAATACTATATATTTGAAACTGTAATGAGATCATCTCCCTTGTTGATGTGATTTAGTCAAGAATGGTTGTTAAACTGGATTGGGGATGACATGTCTCCACCCATTTGGGTGCCTCTTGATTGGTTTATTGGAGTCCTATAAAAGAGGAAATATTTTGGAGAATGAGAGATTCAGAGAGAGCAGAGACTGCAGCAGCACCACGAAGCAGAGAGTCCACCAGCCAGTGACCTTTGGAGATGAAGAGAGAAAACGCCTCCCGGGGAGCTTCATGAAACCAGAAGCCAGAAGAGAAAGCTAGCAGATGACACCATATTC
>PVIY010047681.1:0-17694 GCA_004026745.1 Myrmecophaga tridactyla | reverse complement strand
ACAAAAGGAAAATCAGGTAGGTCAGAGAATTGATGGACCACTATAAAACCAGGCTTGGTTATAAGAAGAACCAACCAAGAAAGCTCCAGAGCTTCAAGAACCAGGAACAGTTAGCTCAGGTGAGGCCCCTAAGATGAATAAATCCTACATTTAAGTCCCAGAAGCGAGCACCGAATTGAAGGGAAAGGAAACAACTCCTTATTTACCTGCGGTAGGAGCCAGGCACCTGGATTTATTATCATTCCAAGACCTGGTAGAAGGAGGGGGCAATATATGGGTACTGAGTGGCCAAAATCTGGCCAATGTTTACCACCACATCCTTATTAACTTCACGTGTAAATGTATTCACGAACTTCTTCCCAAAGCAACCATGACAGAGAGTAGTTCCCCGTCCTTATTTGAGGTACACAGCACACAAAGGTGGGTGGAGAGATTCAGAACCAAGGCACTTCCCAGGAAAAAAGTGGACCACAGTGGAAGGGGAGAAAGGACAAAGAAGGGAGACACTGAAGGTCACAGGTAGTGGGAGAGGGAGGAATGGGAGGCCTGAAGGAGCCCTCAAGGCAGGCTTCACTCAGAACTGGTGTAGGCAGAACTCATACCCTACAGGTTGGCATTGCTTCAACTCAACCCAACAGTGGAGATTTCTGCCTAGGAAAAAAAAAGCAGGCACCTCCTTAATTTATTAATACAATGAAAATAAATGTAGCTTCTTCTCCCTTCTCAGTGGGGCTGTTACCCATTCCCTGTCTCCAGTGAGTTCCTACTCTCAAACTTTCCCATCACCATCAAGAGACACTGAACGACGTATTTTAATATTGCTGTAGGCATAGTTTGACCTTTAAATCGCATTGTTTAAATATTAATGACATAGCAGGAAAGCAACCTACTGACAGGTACAAGCAGACCAAATAGGACACTAAATCTGCAAGCAGCTTTGAAACTCCCATTAGAGATAATGAAGGACAGGCATGTATTTCCACGTGTTGTCCAGCACAGGTTCACTGCCACTTCCAGTCAGAATAAATTAACTGGACATTGTGTTTGAAGGGAAAGAAACCATCATTCTTCCTTCAAAATGCTGTTAAATGACTCCTGCAGCTCCACATGATGATAGTTTGTTTTGAAGACTTTGAAGGGAATGCCACGTTCCTTTCTAGCGCTGGGCTCCACGCTGATGGATGCTTACTGCAGCCTTGCTTCAGGAGGGGCCTCCCACAGATCTTCCCCTCTGGCATGCTTCCTTCTTGCCAGCTTGTCAGCACCAGGTGCTTCCAAGTCTCTGTGTAAGTTTCTTGGGTCCTCTGGCTGGAAACTGAGGTATCATAGGCTGCACCAACTTACCCTTTCCAAGCAGCCTATGAACTGAGGGTTCTCAGCTCCATTCCATTATATGGTAGGCCAAAATCCTTGACCTTGGCACTACTGACATGTTGGGTTGGATAATTCTTTGTTGTGGGAGCCTGTCTTGTGTATGGAGAACTGCTGGATGCCTGTAGCACCCTCCCAGGTTGAGACAAGCCAAAATATCAGTAAGCAGTAACAATTGCCCTCTGGGGGGAGAGTGGTACAAAATAGCCTCTAGTTCAGAACCACTGACCTAGACAAATGAATGAATTAGATACTTCATGCCCTCATGTTACTCCAGCTATTCAGAGCCCTCATTTCAAAATCCAACAGCCTGAACAACTCACCCACTGATTAAAGTTGACACACACCTATTTCTCCTGGTGCCCTAGACCAGAAAAGGGAATGAAAGCAGCAACGGAATAAAATAGACCAGGAGGATGATTCTGATTCCATCACTTTGATTGAACGATGAGAAGGCATCCATGAATTCTAGGGAAAATGTATCTCTAACCATACTGGATCTGACCTGCCATAGTTTTAACACCTATTTAAAATTAACCTAGACTCTTTTTTCTAGAAATATTTGTTGTTCATCGGACACTGTGCAATAAGCCTTGGTACAGATGATTTGGTTGTCATACTTTCATATTTGATTTGGTTTGAGTTAGATACTTTACAAAATCTAACATTGTGCTGGGATATTAATATCACACACACACACACACACACACAAATAACTCAGAATATGGTCTTATGGTCCCATTCTCCCAGAGTGCTTTAAGCCTGCCAGGAACTGAGAAAAATCTAGTATGCAGACAGCAGCACTAACCAATGAGCCAGTCAGTGACTGAAAACACAAGGACCAACTCAAGCTCTGAGAGGTCCACAGATGGGCCTTTTCCCATGGATGCTGTTTTCCATAGATTTTTTAAGATTTGTGGATGGCAGCAGCAAGAAAATTAACTTGCAAGTTTATAGTTAGCATTCAGTTTACAATTTTTGGCTAACCACACATTGGTTTTTTGCCAGATACTGTTTCATTAAACTAGTGGTACCCTTGATAACTGAAAATATATGTGAATCTCTCAGAGTATGTTAGAATAAACACATCTTAAGACACTGCTGGCCTGGGACTGCAGGTCAACCAGTGTGGACATTTGCTTCATCCCATTTTCCAAAATCATAACCAAGGTTAGCGGCTCTCAAAGTATGTCCCCACCCCCTGGATCAGCAGCACCAGAGAGCTTGTTAGAAATGAAGAGTCTCAGGCTCTGTCCAGATCTACTGCATCAGAGACCATGGATGGGCACCCAGCAATCTGTGTTTTAACTAGCCCACCAGCTGATGCTGGTGCACCCTCAAGTTTGACCTAGAAAATGAGTTTCAATCAAAATAGAATTTAAACCACCCACTAATTGATGAAACTGTTCCTCTTATTTCCTACATCAAATTTAATCATTAGTATCACTGGCATTATTACCACTGACAATATTGTTTGTAGGTGGAATAGAAAAGATCAACAGAACATTTGTCAGTCCTTCTCCCTTGAAAGGCCTATAGTACACAAAAATCTGTCTGACACCCACCAAATCTGAGAAATTCAGGATTATGAGCATCTTGGCACCTTTCTCTTTATCCCTAATGCATATGCATTATTAGAGAGCATATGTTGTTTAATCAAAAGATAATATTACACTGGATAATGTTCACGAGCACTGGCAAATATTTCACTTAGAAGCTGCCATAGTTAATTATGTGGAGAAATTATAAATATTCACATTTGGCCAAATTCCTTGTTGCTCCTCCCTCTGTATCTCTTCTACAAACAGCAGCCCCAACCCTGTGTCCTCTTGCTCATCCATGCAAAGCTCCTGGACCACAGAAACCATGGTTTATTAACAAAAAATGTCTGTGTCTGCTTGGCAATAAATCACCATGAACTAATACAGGAAATGAGGCAAGGCACGAGTGGGAGGCTGAGGGATTCTGACCGAGAGTGGTACATAATGAGCTGTGATTGAGCTCAGGTGAGCTCTAGATTCAGACTACCTCGAGTGGAATTCAGCTCCTCTCCTCAGGTACCCCCTCTGTAAAATGGGGAGAATGGTGCCTCAGAGAGTGAGTGGGTGAGAATTAAATAAAATAATTCACGTAGAGCTCCAAGCTCAGAGACAAACCTATAATAAGCAGTCAGTACACTTAAGCTGTTTTATTATATTTTTGTTATTGCCAAACACACACACACACACATCTGAGGCAGCCAAAATTATATCATTAGAGACCTGGATTGAGTTCATGTGACTCTGGAAAGCCTCTAAGCCTAGCACAGAGTATGTGCCAACCAAGCTGCTCACTCTTCTTCAGAGAACTGGAGTTTTGGAGCACTTAATACGTGCCAGGTACTATTCTAAGAGCTTTATGTGATTTTAATTATTTGATTATCACAGCAGTTATATTTTTAAATAATGAGAAATAGAAGTCAAGCACTTAACTAAGTTACACATCTAGTAGAGGAAAACCCAGCTAGTTTGCTACCAACAAGTCCTGAGCTAGCAGCTGTGCTATGCTGCCTTACTATAAATATTTAACTATTTATTTAACAAATATTTATTGATTAGGGGAATGAACTCTTAAAATGCAAATATACCTGAGAAAGGTAAAATCAGTCATTAACACCCCAGCAAAACAATTTTTTTAATCAAGCACTCTAGTCTCGGAAAATAGCGAACATAGCGCAAGATCATTGGAGAATGGTCTAGGCAAATCTTACTATGTTTAAAATGGAAAGTGTAAAGTATAGGACTCAGGTTTACTACAAGAAGCCAAAGCTATGGAATCAGAGAGTGCTGGCCAAGTTACTTGAAGTCTCTCAGCCTCAGTTTCCTCATTTGTAGTTTGGATTTGAAAATGCCAATGTTATAGGATTACTGTGAATATCGAATGTAGTGACTCCACAGTGGCTGGCTCACAGTAGCCAATAAATTACTGTTGGTCCCTATGATGTTTCATTTTGCATGTCTGTCTGACCAGATTATGATGTCCAGTTGTCTGATCAAGAACTGGCCTCCTTGTTATTGTGTTTCATAGATGGGATTTGCATCTATAATCAGTTGATTACATCTAACATCAGTTGGTTGCATCTACAGTCAACAAAGGAGATTGCCCACAGCAATGTGGGGACTCTCCTCATGCAATTAGTTGGAGGTCTTAAAAGCCAAAACTGAGGATTTCCAAAGTCAGAAGAAGAATTTCTGCCTATACTTCAACACTGACTCTTGCCAGAATTTCCATCCAGACAGCTTTCCCTGGGAAATTAGGACTAAGGACTTCAATGTCATCTTATTGGAGTTTCCACTTGCAGCCTACCCTATGGAGTTCAGTCTTGACTGCCCCCTTAGTCACATGACCCAATTCCTTATAATAAATCTCCTAATAATAAATAGTAAATATTATTTAATGTATATGTGATATATATGGTTTCATGTGTATATGAAATATATCAAATCTGTTTTTCTAGAAGAACCCTGACTAATATAGTATCCAAAAAAAGTGTTTTTCCAGAGAAGGCAACCTAGGATGTGGTGCCATGTAGCAATCATAGGTACCAGGAAGACATGAAGTGCCAGATGAGATCCTCAATATGGAGGCAAGGAATGCCAAGAAGGGAGAAGGGTAGCTTCTTTGCTTTATTCAGGATCAGCCTTGTGGAACAGCTCATAATCTGAATTAACACACCCCAGGGGCTATATTCATGGCAGAAGCAGAAGAAAGCATGCTTTTGTGAAAAATAAAGAACAAGATGATGTTATTTGAGGATGAATGACTGGACTGGAAGAATTGTTTCCTAGCCTTCCATAGACACAAGACATAACTCTTCAGCAGTAAAGATTGCCAACAGAAGTTTCTCCATAGAAAACCATGAAAATATATGTCAACATAGTGGTCTATTCATGTGCTAGTATAATGTATAGCAGAACAGACAGAAATAAGTCTTGTTAAGATGTTCTGTAAGAAAGTTGCTTATCTCTACTCCAGACAACAAAATCTTGACTATAAAAATTGGGAAAGCATCTGAACAAGACACTTGAATATAACTGCAATGCCTGGGGGACTTCATTGATAAAATATATTATAAAGACAATAAAAGAATTTGTTGAATGGCTAGTACAACACTTTACAGTGAAAACAAATACAATTTATTATGCACACAAATATCCAATGGACCATGAAGAGAGTTCATTCTTACTAAGATACATAAAGTGATTCTAGGACACAGTGATCACTCAATAAATATTGGCTAAAGTAATAGCTCTGATGTAGACCATGCCTTTTTTTCCAAGTCCAAGGGATCCTTTCTTAGGTCCCACTTTGACCCATCCAAAGCTGTGCTGGGGTTGATGTCTTGCTCTAGATTCTTGGTGAAGAACCCTCTCTCAACTCTACCTTCTGTTTGATAACTTCATTCTTAGGCACCTCAGAATTGGGTCCTGCAGGTTATATTCCTATTGATATAATATCCAATCCAGAGAGGAAGGGAGAGAATCCACTTCCCACAACACCATACCCGCAATCCCTGATTAGGGATTTACTGACCTTGACAAACCTAAGTCAGGTGTTGGACTTATTCCTGAGCTCAGTTTACAATTAGGCCAGGAAATAGCATGCCTTGATTAGCCTGGCTCACCTCAGGGGATGCAGCCTGGAACCTGGAAGACAACTTGTTTTCTTAAAATGCATGGGCTAAAAACAGAGGATCAAGGCACTCTTGCTACAAAAAAGGATGTTTATGCTGGGCACAAAAACCCTATAATGGTACAATAATCCTTCAGGACAAAGAAAGTTTCTTTGAAACTTTGGGAATTGCATATAATGTACACTGGATAGTCATTTAGAAAAATTATTTGAAGCAACATAATTACTAGAGAAAGTAAAGTATATGGAAAATTAAAATAACATTAGCAACCATACACTAAAATTTTAAGCTCAAGATGACTTTTTTATGACAGCCAATTTTTGATCTATGACACAACAAAGCTTTTTTATTACGTTTATCAGTTTAAGTTCAGCAGGAATTTAGAAGCAAGATTACTGAAGAAAATTAAACCTTGCATGGTGAACTTATCACTGCACACATTTCTTCTAAGAACATAGAAGCTCCTGCCATTTCCTGCTGAGGGATCTGAGATGATCAGAAAGCACAGATTCCAACAGGCCAGTGAGGAGGCCCCAGGACAGTAGGCAACGTTTGGTTTGCTGGTGAAGATTTTAATCACACAGCTGCCTCAAACAGTTCAGTATACCAGCTTTAGCAGTAAGTTCTAGCCCACAGGCTCCTTTGACTTCCTGACAACCCATGATGGAGACTAGTGGATTTTATCTTGGCTTACCTAATCAAACATTATCTTAATCAGCATCTTTCCAGGTCTACCATCAATTGAAAGCTTTGAAATCCTCTCCAAAAGGGAAAATAATACAATGTCTAGAAAGAAACAGCACTGAATCCAAAATTCCATTTTCATTTGTTTGTCTCTAGTATCCCCCATAAAATTATGATTTGTACCTAAACCCTGCTTTCCCATGGAAATCATGGAAGAAAGGAAGGGGCAAATGAAGGATTCACATTTTAGAACTATTCACTCTGGTGCCAGGAGCTTTACTCTGTAGGCTCTTTTAAGTCTCCCAACCCTGAGATGTTTATTATTATACAGTACCTGTTTCACAGACAAGAACAGTCACTAGTTAACAGTTAAAGAACCAGTCAGCAATGAGCAGGGTTTGGAGCCCATTTCTTTCTGAGTTCAAAGGTTTGGGTTCCCACTTTAGTATACTGTCACCCAACTTTTCTTACCTAGTTACAAATAAGGAAAAAAATCCATAGAAATAATTCCCTATCTTCTTGACTTCCATTCCTTCCCAGCAGAGTACCTACCAGTCTTCTAATCCATTTCTTTCATGACCAATAGGAAAAGATTAAACAGGGGGGTAAAGGTGCCCTTTCTAAAAAGGCTGGTGGTAAGGAAGAGGCATAACAAAACAGTAAGATCAGGTGCTCTGGAATCACACAGCTGCTTAAGTTTCCCCATCAGTGCCTCAGTTTCCCCATCCAAAAATTATACCACCATCACAAAACAATGGTGAGGAATGAGTGAGTTCTCATGTAACAACTTAAAGCAGTGCCCAGCCTATGGGAGGTTCTCAGTAAATGTTAGTCCTCTCTGACCCCACTTGGTACACCCTCCAAGGCCCTCAGCTTTCTACCTTCATCAGTTCTTAGAAGGAGTGTAGTGTTTTGTGTGTGTTTTAAGTGCTTATTGATTTTGCTAGAATTTGTGGTCGGTGTTCTTTGCCCGTTTAAAGCCCATCTGTTAGTTTAGTAGTTCTCAAGCTTGAATGTACATCAAAATCACCAGGAGGGCTTGGTGTGCTCCAAACCCCTGAAGGCTGGGCCCTACCTGCAGATTCATTAGGTTTGGGATGGGGCCTGAGAATTTGCATTTCTTACAAGTTCAGATGATGCTGAGGCTGCAGGCACTCAGCACATACTTGGAGAATATCTGTGGTAAACACTCCTTAGAGTATAAGAGGTCTGCTTAGCACAAACTGTAAGATATGTAACTGCAGAGAAATATGAATAATAAAAGGGGAAAATGACCAAAACCTAAGCTGACAGCAGTGAGGAAGGGAATGGAGAAGCATCATCAGCCCTATCAGTTAGGAACAAACTCTACTTCTTCTTTTCCCTTTCAGTAGACACCAGTGGGGAGGAGAAGGGCTGAGAGCATTGAGGATGGTCCACTTGCTGAGAACTCTTGGCTATGTGAAAAGACCAAGAGCAGAGCAGATGCTTCGGGGTTTTGTTGTAATTATTGAGGGAAAGGGGAATAGTAGAAGAGGAAAGGAAATATACAGGACAAAAAAGAGAACCGGAAAAGGAGTGAGGAGTGCTGAGGAACATATTGGGGTGCTAGAGCCTGGGTTAGTAAGGATGGTGATGGGGCTTTAAAGAACATCGTTCAATTTTCAGTTGTTTGCATTTTTATAATATCAGTCCTCTCCATCCATCTTCCCAAATCTTCACCAAAGTCAATTAACACATGAAGGTCTTGGGGTTGGGGTATAGGGAAGAGGCTGGAAAAGCACGGAAAAAGGATGAGTTCCGACCCGGGATGGTGCACTATGGAACATGACAACATCCATGTGGCACAACAACATGCTCTGTAAACTGAATTAATCCAGGAAATCAAAGCCTTGATGCCTGGAAACCACCTTCTGCCAAAGTCCCAGGAGGGACGGGGAGTGACTCTGTTCACTGAATTTGGAATGAGGTCAGAACCAGCTTCATTTAGACCCCAGCAGTCAGGAGACCTCGGGTTTCATCTGATTAATACAAAATTGCTCTGAGCAGTTTACCACAGGAAGGAGAGTTCTGCTCTAATTGAGTAGGGACTATCAGATTGCTCTCCAAGTAGCGATGGACCCTCATTTCTGCATCACCCCCAAAGAAACGAGAGTATCGTGCACGTTTAGCATCCTCAAAACTATAGTTCATGCCCAAGAGTTTGGGAGTTGTTATTCTTTGTTACTCCCTTTTCACTAGAAAGCAAGAAGGAATATCATTTAAACCTTCCCAGTGTGGCTCAGGAGCTCTGGAGAAGAAAAGCGCATTTTTCCAATGGGGAGAGAGCTGAATGCTGTTTGGCATAATACAATTGGTGGTGGTTAAAAAGTAACTTGTTATTTATATTGGCTTTCTGCTCTGATTTACATGATAACCTTTTTTCTCTTCCACAATAAAATTCACAAACAACAGAGACAGCTGTTTATTGGTCTCTTGTCTCCCATCCACATTCTTTAGGCACCTGCGTGGGGGTGGCAGGAAGTTCTAATTATTCTACATCTCCCCTGGCTTAACATCTGTTACCACGTCCCTTGTTGCACACAGAAGGGCCCAAAACCAGTTTCCTTGAGTGGTTTTCAAGTGCTATTTACACACCCCATTTGCAGATGGGACCATCCGAGTGATGGTGAATGGGAAGCCAGTGTGGTGCTGGAAATACCCTCTAAAAGCTACCCCTCCCCATTGCCAACTGTGCATGCTGAGGGGGTGTGGGGAAGAGAGCTGCAGGGTAAAGCTCTCTTGCCGGGGACCCCAGAGTATCAGAGACCTCAAGGTGTCGTGACTGGCAAATTATAGATCTTTTCTTTTTAATATTTATTGTGGTTACATGTATACAACACAAAATTTCCCTTTTTAACCACTTTTAAGTATACAATTTGGTTGTGTTAATTATATTCAGAATATTGTGCTACCATCACACCATCCATTTACAAAAATTTTCCATCACTCAAAACAAAAATTCTGTACCAATTAAGCATTGATTCCCTGTTCTTCACCACCAACCTGGCCTCTAGTAACCCAAATTCTAGTTTCTGATTTTATGAATTTGATTATTCTAATTATTTCATATCAGTAAGTTCATGCAATATTTGTCCTTTTATGTCCGGTTTATTTCACTCAACATGATGTTTTTGAGGTTCATCTATATTTACATGTATCAGAATCTCATTCCCTTTTATGGCTGCATAATATTCCATTGTATGTATTTACCATGTTGTGTTTATCCAATTCATCTGTTGATGGACTTAGGGATGCTTCCATCTTTTGGTTATTGCAAATAATGCTGCTATGAAAATCTGCATGCAAATATCTGTTAGGGTCTCTGATTTCAATTTTTGGAGTATATACCTAGTTGTGGGGTTGCCAGGTCATACGGTAATTCTACACTTAATTTTCTGAGGAACTGACAAGCTGTTTTCCACAACAGCTGCACCATTTTATAGTCCCCCCAACAATGAACAAGGGTTCCTGTTTTTTGCACCCTCACCAATGCTTGTTATTTTGGTCTTTTGAAAAAATAATGGTCATTCCAGTGGGTGTAAAGTATTATCTCATTATGGTTTTGATTTACATTTCCCAAGTGGCTGTTGACGTTGAGCATCTTTTCATGTACTTATTGGCCATTTGTATATGTTCTTTGGAGAAATGCCTATTCAAATCCTTTGCCCAGTTTTTAATTGGGTTGTTTGTCTCTTTGTTGTTTAGTTGTAAGAGTTCTTTATATATTCTGGATATCAAATACTTATCAGATATATCGTTTCCAAATCAGAGACAGATTTTTGCAACATGCCACAAAGTACAATAAAGTCCCATCTGATACATAACCTTTTCCTGAATGGCTGCTGTCACTTCTCTGCACAACCGGGGAGATTAAAACTTCAACACAATGCCTCACCCTCCTACGTCAGTGTCAAACTACTGAGCCAATAAGACCCAGGTGGAGTCATGCAACTGAGCTGAAAATTCAAGGAGAGAAGCACTCAGTTGCACATTAAGGGTTTAAGTGTCTGGAACTTAAACACTCATCTCTACTGCAATTTTTTGCCTTTTGGAATTTTAATAATACTTTTTTCTTTTTTTAACTCTGTCCAACCATGTACGGTTTTCATCATTAGGTTGTAACAGTCTGTCTCTTCTATGCCCTTGAGCTCTCTAACCATCTCCTCCGCTTCCTAAACGACCCTTGACAATTTTCTCTAATGCTACCACAGCTGAAATAGAAGAATGCTAAACTTAAGAATGGATAGCTTCTACATGCAAAGCTAGACCTACATGTGAACTGCTGAAGTTTGGCCCAAAGAGGTTTGATCTAGAAGACTCTAGAAGGGCTGCTTACCCAAAATAGTTACCCCACTAGCACTACCAAAATGCCTGAATTGCTGCCATTCTGATTCTCCTTGGTTTTAGGTAATGAGAAAATGTAGGTTTATAGCTAAAGAACAAATTAGACCCAAGGCCTGGGTCCAGCTTAAAAGCCTTGATGAGTTCATCCAACCTCTCTGAGCCTCAGTTTCTTGTTCATTAAAATGGGAATAATCATTACACTTACCTCTTCATGTCTGGACTTAGTAAATGCTCAGTAAAGTGCAGAGGTTTTGTTTTCTTTTGTTTTCTCTCTCCCTCATTTGTTGTTGCTGTTGCTTTGGTAAAAAAAAAAAAACTAAGTAAATATTGTATATTTGAGTAATAATTCAAATAGGATCTCAGTAGCAAGACTGTTTCTTAAGGAATTACATTCTTGAGACTAGGAACAACACATTCTTACATAAAGTATAGGGAAGACCTGCCTGTTCTCTGTGTTGCCCAGATAATCCTCTCAGCCCTCCAGAGTTAAGAAATCCCATAAAATAGCTCTAAAAAGACAGAAAACCCTGTCTCATTCTGCCCAGCCTGAAAATTCCCCAGACATATGAATGGTTAGCAAACCACGTAAGGACTAGCAAAGGTACTTAAAGGCCAATCAGAAAGCCACCTTAATTGAATGCTCACCAGTCAGTCTATCTCAAGACTTCCCCTTTTTAGTCTATAAATCCTTACAAGCCCCTTCAAACTCCTACTGACAAGAGAATACCAGGGTTTGGCTCCCCTGCAGCTGCAAGGTTAAAAATAAACAGCCTTTGCTTAATTTGGTCTTTGACAACAGGGCAACTTACTAATTCACTATAAGTCATAAATGCATCACCAGGATTCATTAGCAGAGGGCCAGCTTGGAAGGGATGTGTCCCATGACCTGTCTTCTTGGGTAGGATCTGGAGTGAGGCAAGGGCACAGAAGAAGCACCTGGGCAGCCAACATGCACCAGATGGGTGCTGGGTTCCTGAGGTGACGAGGGCGATGAAGCTGAATGAGAGGGCGGATTTTTGGAAGAGAATAGAGTAATATTGAAAACACACCCTTCCAGCAACTAGTACCAGACACTCTGTTTTGGAAACACTGTATTTCTGAATTACACCATCACCTGTTCCCAAGCATAGGGCACGTGAATTTGCTCCACTTGGTTTGGGTGCAAGAAACATAACCTTGCTCTGTTTTTCTGTCAGATTTAAGGCAAGACATTTAATATCAAGCATTTATCAGGAGCCCTGTTACCATCCCAAATTCATACAAAATTCCATGGGGGTGGTGGGGGGGAAAGGCTTACACTGACCGGAAAGTTTAAGAAAGAGTCCCATATCCTCACAGCCCTTTTAGTTGCTGCTAACCTGCTCAGTGCCCAAGTGGCAAAGCCCATTTAGAAGGCAAAAGTTTTCCGTATTAAGCTGGCTCATAGAGATTTTTTGCTAAAGCTTCCAAGCCATGGTCCATTCTTCCTTGTCTCAGTGGAGCCATTAACCAACCCAGAGAAATGTGGACAGGCAGGGCCCAGGTCTCCACCTCTTATGCAAACCACCCCTCCCTCCCATTCACCCCCTAGCCATAGGGAAGCCATCCCCACTCCTGGGGAGTCAACTATCAAGCAAGTGCCACCTCCTCAATTCCCATCAGGAGTTTCTCTCCCTATCCCCTACTTTGGCTTCCACCTCCCAAATAATATCTAGGCAGGGTCACACAGGTGCTTGGCCAACTTCATATGTTGGCACAAGGAGAAAAATTCAAGTTCATTTGGGGCCTTTCTGCAAATAAGGAGGAGAAACCCTTTCTTCAAGACACATCACTCCCATCTGTCAGAAAATTGTCCATTCAAGACATCTACCAGGGATTTTTTTTAATAATACCTACACAAAGGTATGATAGATGCAACATAATGGAGCCTCTCAGATGAGGTACACTTTTGCACAACTTGTAACTATTGCTTACAACTGTACATGAAGGCTCTGAAAGTAGAGAACAAACAACAAAAAGCTGGGTGGGAGCCAACTGACACTCAGTCCAAGAGGATGTGGATACTGAATGTTCTGACCTGCTTAGAGGAGGCATGCATTCTGCATGACTTCCACAGCCCCTTGTTTCTGAATTTGAATTATGCATTAAGCAGTCTTCTAGGAGCTACATTTATGCAGAATGCAGACCACAGGGCTCCAGTGTGAATTGGAAAAAATAATTGAGCCCCCCTTCTCTGAATCTCTAAAAGTATCCAAAGTCTTAAGCTCATAAGGAGAAAATGCCCCAGAAGCCAGTCATCAATCTGCAAATCCCAGCTTTCTACTGAAGCCAGGGACAACTGCCTTCACAGCCCCATGATGGAAAAAGGCTCAATGCATTGTGCTCAGACAATCACAGGAGTTCACTGAGTGATCTTTGCCAGAGGTTTAAGAAGCCACACATCCAGTTTGTGTGGACTGGGATGATAAAAAGATCATTTAAATGCCTGGAAGGGGTGAGTGACAAAGCTAGTGGACATTCAATTGTATGTCTACAGAGCTGGAAAAAGAAACCCAGAAGAACAGACAAGGAGACAAAATAATACATCTTTCTGCTGTCAGCAAACTAAGCCCCTTTGGAAAAACCTTCTGCTGGAAGCCCCACAGTGACAAGGTGCTTCCATGAAACAGGGTGGCTCGGGCCAGTGCTTTCATCTGCTCCTCCCTTGCTCCTGTAAGCCAGTGCACAGCTCCCCCGTAACACAGGGCTCATAGGCAGTTTTTGACCTAGCACTCACACACTGCTTCCCCTGTCTTCTGCAGTTTTATGCTGGGGCGTCCTGATCTTGCTCTTTTCCATCATCACCTGTTGTAGCCTTGACCCTTTGCCTGTTCCGCCAGGAACGACCTGGGTTCTGCCAGACACTGATACTGATAATCCACAAATCCAGCTCTTACTGCCGCCCTAGTTTAGCAGATCTGCTCCAGGGCTCTGCTCCCAGACCTCTCAGAGCCCAGATATCCATGCCCTACTTCCTCTTTGAACTCCCACTTGAATTTCCTCTTTATCTTTCGAAATTTGAAATCCCTACCAAGGCAGCAGACCCAGTTAGTCAATCTAGATCCTAGTTCATTACGTTTGCCCCAGTACAAAATCAAGCCCACCTGTCCTACACCCACTCCTACAGAACAGACACATCCTTGTCCAATTAGTAAGAGTCAAGCTAACTTTCTTTATGTGTCTATAAAAGTCATTTGCCAGGCAGGCCACAGTGGCTCAGCAGGTAGAATCCTAGCCTGCTGTGCTGGAGACCCCGGTTTGATTCCCAGTGCCTGCCCATGCAAAAAAAATAAAAGTCATTTGCCATTCCTTGAAGCCCAAAGCTGCTTCCATTTTTACAAATGATTGGGCCTCCAGGCTGCAGCAAAACTTTAGTGTCCCAAATAAAATGCTATAATCTGTAAACTCTGTTAGTTTCAAAGAAAGGCCAGGAGACAGACTGATCACAGGCAAAGGAATTTATTCAGGCACCAGCAAGATGGGGGTCTGAAGTCAGATGTCAGCTAGCCAGGGAGAAACAATGGAGGGTCTTTTATATCTGAGGGACTGGGTGGGGAGATAAATGGCTGGAGGTTTTGGTTTGGCAGGCAGAAGCTCAGCATGGGAAAGGGGCTTAAACTGGTGGCCTCAGGGAGGGAGGGAGCCTGTTTGGACAGGAGAAGACCTTAAACCGTTGGCTGAAGGAGGGAGGGAGAGAGTGCATTGGCTGAAGGAGGGAGGGAGAGATTGGGACATGGACAAACAGTCCGTTTCAATATGGTTGGAGATGGGACCAGAAGAAGGATTCTCTCAGCACGTTTCAGGGAACCTTCGATCCAAGCCCTGGGTTTCTGGTGACCAGAAAGAGAAGAATGATAGGAGATCCTGAAGAGGCCTAGGCCAAGACTCAGCTGGGGCGGAAAGCCAGGACCCAAAATACAAGAGCCTGAAAAAAATAGTCACCATTTGTTTAGCGTGCCTGGCACATTTTTAAATAATCAAACATTAAATCTCATGACCCTGCAAGGCTGTTGTCACTAGGCTCAAGGAGTATGTGACTTGCCTAAGTTAGCACAGCCCTGACTGTGGGTGGGTCTGATTCCACAGCCCTTCCTCTAAGGCAGACCACTTCCGGTGGCCGGAAACCATCCTCTGAAACAGTTATTGATAACTGGCCTCTCTTTTGTTTTTAAAATCACATAAATACAGTCTTATAAACAATGACAGCAACAAAAGCAGACATAACAAAAATATTTAACTATGGCAGATAAGGTCCAAGTCCTACTGGGCTGTGTTCCCCTACCTGTGCTTCACACAAATAACTGTTCTGTCCCATGGCATTATCTCCCTCCAGAACATTTCCTTGTATTTAGATTCATATATATGTGCGTATCCACTAAAATATATAGCACTGTTTTGTGGGAGTAACTTTCATGTAAATGGTGTCATGTATTGATCTGTAGCTCATTTTTTTTTCAACTCAACAATACATCTCAGAGATCTTTCTCTGTTAAAATATCCAGAACCACCTCATCCATGTATCCACAGCCACGTGTCAAACAGTACATAGCAGTAGTTATGTAAACCTTCCTCTACCATGAGTCATTGAAGTTGTGATGGGCGTTTTGTGTTCTAGTCTTGCCATGACATGCGAGTGGTGGTCCAAGCACATTTAAAAGGCCAAGATAAGACAGATCTTTGAAAATTATCGGAGAAAGCATCACTGGAGATAGAGATACAAAACCTGTAACTGAAGCTGAAGCCCTGGAATTTCTGTCTGAAAATCTTGATCTGGCTTTCCCCAGTGGCCACAAATCAAATTTGTTGAAAACTGAAATTTACTGTTAAAGCAAGACTCAGGCAATCTTCCAGTTTAAGAAAGGAACTGCAAACAAAACTCACTGAAAAAGTAGAGTCAAATCCTCCCTGAAATAATCAAAGCAATTAGTCCTTAAAGACTGAGAACTTTGTGCATCCAAAACCCAAACCAACTTAAATGATTAACATTGATAAAGATGTCTCAGCAATCCATACAAAGAAGATTTGAAACGCAGCCAATGCTACTTATTTTATGTATCTATAGTTCTTTTTTTTTCTTTTTAAGCAAATAAGAAAGTATATTTGTACCAGTCTATGCCTGATATCGTAAGGGTTCAGGGAGATATTAGCTAAGGAAATTCACAGATGTAGGCAAATGCAATCTACTATATAAGTGGAAGGGGAATTGAATTTTATTCATCATGCTCACCTGAATCCTATATTGCATGAAACTCCAAGAAATTATATTGTTTATTCACACCATCTATGCTGGCAAACTTCTGAATATCTCTCCTGACTGCGCTGCATCCCTTCCTGCAAAAGGGGCACTTTCTCCCAAACCAATTTTAATACTGACATAGCAACCCATACATATCGTATTATAGTACTTCATATTTGATATTCAGATTAACTATGTGCAAACTCTTTAAGAGAAAAGACTATGCCGTATTGCATCTTTGTTCCCACAGTACATAGCACAGTTTCTGGCACCCAGAAGGTTCTGAACAAATATTTATTGGCTTGAAGATCTGTAAGGAAAGAGAATAACTTCTTCTTTCAATAAACTCCACAGGTTTACTGAACAAGGACAGGAGGGGAAAGCAGTAAATTGCTAAGTCAATTCATCAATTCACCTGACAATTCCTTAAGGAATTAACTCTATGAAGTAGAGATTTTCTTTCCCACTTAAATCAAGTATATTGTCTAGAATCTCTAATATCTGGGATTTTATATTTAAAATGCCTGGCTAATTAAACAATAAATTTTTAGACTCAAAATACTCAACAAAAAGCTCTACAAGTAATTGCAGCAATGGAATCCAATCCAATGTTTCTCAACTTTTCTTTGAATAAATAAAAATTGTCAGGCCCTGTCTTGGAAATTCTGATGTGCTTGTTGGAGCTGAGGTGGAAAAATGCCCCAGAGAATGTCTTGGCTGCCTCAAGAGCTGAGCTGAGGCTCAGAAGACAGGCAGTCACTTTCAGCATTTCCACTAAGAAAGCTTGCAACCTTAGATGTTTTAATCAACTCTTTGGTGTCTCAGTATGCCCAAATACAAAATGTGAATAAGAAACATGTCTTACCTACTGTGGTAGATTGGATTATGCACCCCAACAAAGGCATGTTTTTAATCTTAATCCATGTACCTATAGGTATGAATTCATTTGTAAAAAAGGACACTCTGATGACATATTATCAATTAAAGTGTGGACTCATTTATGAATAGGGTCTTCAAAAATCCTATGTGTGGCCCAACTGAATGAAGGTGGGCCTTATTCCATATTACTGGAAGCCTTAGAGAGATAGGAACCAGAAACCAGAAGTCATCAGAAACCAGAGAAGCAACACAAACAAGAGAGATTGTTGCTGGAGATGAAATTAGAAGGTCATGGAAAGCCAAATCAGATAAGATTTTGTAAGAAGAGGGAGGAGAAACTGGGAGGCTGAGAATGAGGAACCAGCAAGGTCAGAGGAAAATCAGAAGAGAGGGTGATCCTGGAAGCCAAATGGAGAAAGAGTTCCAAGGAGGAAGGATAATCAATTAGTCCACAAAACCAAGTTAAAAT
>PVIY010047680.1:0-17718 GCA_004026745.1 Myrmecophaga tridactyla | reverse complement strand
AAAAACCCTAGAATGAGCTGAGAATTAACATCAAGGGATTGAGAGAACCTTCTCGACCAAAGGGGGAAGAGTGAAATGAGACTAAGTGTCAATGGCTGAGAGATTCCAAACAGAGTCGAGAGGTTATCCTGGAGGTTATTCTTATGCATTAAGTAGATATCAACTTGTTGTTCAAGATGTAGCAGAGAGGCTGGAGGGAACTGCCTGAAAATGTAGAGCTGTGTTCCAGTAGCCATGTTTCTTGATGATGATTGAACAATGATATAGCTTTCACAATGAGACTTTGTGAATGTGAAAACCTTGTGTCTGATGCTCCTTTTAGCTACTGTATCAACAGAAGAGTAGAACATATGGAATAAAAATAAATAATAGGGGAAACAAATGTTAAATTCAGTTTGAAATGCTAGTGGTAAATGAAAGTGAGGGGTAAGGGGTATGGTATATATAATCTTTTTTTCTCTATTATCGTTTTATTTCTTTTTCTAAATCGATGCAAATGTCCTAAGAATTGATGAATATGCAGCTATGTGATAATATTAATATGTAGAATGGAATGATATCTTAATGTTTTGTTAATTTTTTTAATTAATAAAAAAAGTTTAAAAAAAGTCTTGATGTGATCACTTTGTGTAAGAGAGCATTATGAATAATTACATGCCAACAAATTAAAAAATCTGGATGAAATGGACAGATTCCTAGAAATATAAAAATTACAAAATCCAACATGAGAATAAATAGGAAATATTGACAGATAGATAACAAGGAGAGAGATTGAATCATAATTTAAAACCTCCCAACAAAGAAAAGTCCAGGACTGATTGGTTTCACTGCTGAATTCTACCAAACATTCAAAGAAGATTTAACAACAGTCCTTCTCAAACTATGCAAAAAAATTGAAGAGGAAGGAACACTGCCTAATAAATTATATGAGGCCAGCATTACCCTTATACCAAAGTCAGAAAAAGACAGCACAAGAAAAAAAATTACAGACCAATATGCCTTATAAATATAGTTACAAAATCCTCAGCAAAGCCCTGGTTTGTAAAAGGCATTTGACAAAAACATGATAAAAGCACTCATAAAATTATGAATATAAGGAAACTTTCTTAACATGATAAATGCCATTTATGAAAAACACATAGCAAATATCATACTCAAAGGTAAAAGATTGAAAGTGTTACCCCTATGGATCACATAAATTGTCATCACTGTTACTCAACATTGTACTGTAAATTATAGCCAGAACAGTCGGGCAAGGCAGAGAAGTAAAAAACATGAAGAAAAAAAAAGTCAAATCAACCCTATCATAGATGAAATTACCCTATATTTAGAAAATCTCAAAAATTCAGGAGAAGGCTACTAGAACTAAAACAAATTCAGCAAAATTGTAGGATACAAGATAAAAATGCAGAAATTGGTTGGATTTCCATAAACCAGTAATGAACAATGTGAAAAAGAAAACTCAAGAAGGCAATTCCATTTATAATAGCATATAAAAAAGAGCAAAATAACAAGGAATAAATTTAATGGAGGTAAAAGATATGTACAGTGAAAATTTCAAAATATTGCTAAGAAAAATTAAAACCTAAATTAACCAAAAGACATTGTGTTTTCATGGATTAGAAGACTTAATGTTCTCAAGATGTCAGTTCTGCCCAAAGTGATCTAGAAATTCAGTGAAATCCCCATCAAAATTCCAGTACCATTTTTGCAGAAATAGAAAAATTGATCTTCAGATTCGTATGGAATTTTAAGGACCCCAGAATAGCCAAAGGAGTCTTAAAGATGAACAAATTTGGAGAACTCACATATCAAGGCTTTAAAATATTATCAAGGTACAACAATCAAAATAGCATAGTACTGGGTGGGCCACGGTGGCTCAGCAGGCAAGAATGCTTCCCTGCCATGCCAGAGGACCCGGGTTCGATTCCTGGTGCCTGCCCGTGTAAAAAAAAAAAATTAGCATAGTACTGGCACAAGGACAGAACTATAGACCAATTTAAATTGAGAGTTCAAAATAAATGCTCACACCTATTGCCAGTAGTTTTTTGAAAAGGGTGCCAAATTCATTCAAGGGGAAAGAATAATTTATTAAACAAATGGTGCTTAACAACTGGGGATATACATGCAAAAGAATGAATGTGAGCCCTTATTTCTCACCGTATCCAAAAATTAATTCAGAATGTATCTAAGAGGTAATATTAAGCTCTTATAAGAAAATAGAAATTCTTTCAGGACCTTGTAGTAGGTGATGGAGTTTGATATTTTATACCAAAAGCTTGGAATATCAGTCTCATCAGCTCTGCAGCCTAGAGCTCCCTTGGGGAGCTTGCTTTCCCTCCTCATAGATGTTCATAGAGACTATCCGTTTAGTGCACAGAGCCTACCCTATTCCATATGGAGGCCTGGAGGCTTCAGGAATGCATGGATGGTGAGGCAGGAATGAGGGAGCAAGCCAGCTACCACAGCCTCACCCTGCAATCCATGCCCTGTTCCCCCACCCTACCCCCACCCCGGCACAATGCCACTGCACCTTACATAGCTGGCAGGCATTTCAAACTTAGCTGTGGACAGGAGCAACTGTCCCACAGCCCAAGGTTATTCCAGGTGGGATCCCACAAGCAGGATCTCCGCTGAGGTGCACACTGTCCATCCCCAGCCTGGGGTTGGCAGCTTTCAGCACACACCAGGACCAGCAGACATGGGTCTCCATCCTGCTCACCTATCTGCCGCAGTTGGGGAGAGGCAGGCCTGAGAGGAGGGGGTAGGAACAGTGTGCCGTGCTGGTTTGAAACTATTATGTACTCCAGAAAAGCCATGTTTTAATCTTGATCCAGTCTTGTGGGGGGGCAGCCATTTCTTTTAATCCTGATTTAGTACCTTAGGGTGGAAACTTTTTATTAGATTATCTCCACAGAGATGTGGCCCACCCAATTGTGTGTATGACCTTTTGATTAGCTGGAGATATAACTCCACCCATTCAATGTAGTTCTTGATTCGTTTACTAGAATGCTTTAAAAAGGGAAACATTATGGAGAAACCTCAGATGCAGATATTTGGAGAACAGAAGCAACAGAGCCGATAGAGACATTTGGAGATGCTTGGAGCACCGACAGAGAGAGCAGATGCCTAGACATGGGCAGAGCCCTGCAGACAGTGCCATGTACCTTCTCATGAAATAGTAAGCAAGCCAGAACCCAGAGCTGTGTCCCAGAGTTGCTAAATGAAGGCCCACAGATGCTTGGAGAGGAAACCACTAGCGTCAGAAGCTGGAAGCAACAGAACCAGAACAAGGAACCAGCAGATGCTGGCCACATGCCTTCCCAACTGACAGAGGTGTTCTGAATGGCATCAGCCTTTCTTGAGTGAAGGTAATTTCTTGTTGGTGCTTTAATTTGGATGTTTTCACAGCCTTAGAATTGTAACTTGTAACATTAAATTCCCTTTATAAAAGACATTCCATTTCTGGCATATTGCATTCTGGCAGCTTTAACAAACCAAAACAAGCTCCATCTGCTGGGAAGAAATAGAAAGCACAGTCTGGAAAACTGCCTATCTGTCTAGCTCCAAACAGATCCTCAGATAGAGTTGCATTCCCTGCATGAGGTCCAGGCCATGGCTTGGTGGGAATTACTGATGAACCAAGTGCAAAAGGAGACCTTCATTGCAAACCCAAGCAAATATAAAACCTTAGATGACTGAGGGAAATCAACTTTCAGAATAACCCTATCAAAATAATCAAATGCCTTGAAGCCAACAGAAAATCACAAAAACATGAAGATGCAGGTAGATATGGCTCAGTCAGACGACCAAATTAAAATGCCGGAGGAGACACAGACTGAAACAACTAAAGATGGTCATACATACTCCTAAATAAATTCAGTGGGTTGAATAATGACATAAAGGATACCAAGAAGACACTAAAGAGTATAAAGAAGAATTTGAAAGAATAAATAGAAAAATAGCAGATATCATAGAGATGAAAGATACTGTAGACCAAATTAAAAACATACTAGAGATGCACAACAGAAGATTTGAAAAGGCAATAGAAAGAATAAGCAAACTAAAGGATATTCCAGTTGAATTCTAATGCACAAAAGAATAAATGGCGAAAAAGATGAAAATTTTGTAATTACATCTCAGGGAAATGATGGACAACACAAAGTGTGCATGTATAAGAATCATCAGTGTCATGGAAAAAAAAGAGAAGAATAAAGGGCTAGGAAGATCAGTTGAGGAGATACTGGGGTAAAACTTACCAGCCCTTATAAAAGACATTTTAAATATGCATATCAACAAACCTCAAATAGAATAAATCTAAAATAGGCCTACTCCGAGACATCTGCTAATCAGCCTGTCAAATGTTGAAGAGAAGCAGAAAGTCCTGAAAGCAGCATAAGAAAAACAACTCACTGCATACAAAGGAAACCACATAATACTGAATTTGGACTACTCATCAGGCACCATGGAGATGAGAAGGCAGTGTTGTGATATATTTTTAAGATCCTGAAAAAGAAGGACTTCCAACCAAGAATTCTTTATCCAGCAAGTTGACGACCTTCAAAAGTGAGGGAGGGATTAAAATGTTCACAGCCAGACAAAGTCTTAGAGAATTTGTGAATAAGACACTGGCCCTCCAAGAAAAGCTAAAGGGATTTCTGTGGTGACAAAAAAAAAAAAAAAAAAAGGAGAGGGAGGTTTGGAGGAGGGTCGAATTGAAGAGTACCAGTAAGAGTAACTTAAAGGACAAAAAGAGAAAGAGGGAAAAGGATATATAGATCTGACAAATAAAAACCAAGTCATAGGATGGTACATTCAAGAAATGCCTTTACAGTAATAGCTTTGAATGTTGACAGATTAAACTCACCAATTAAAAAGATACAGATTGGAAGAATGCATTAAGAAATATGATCCATCTACATGCTACGAAAAGATGCTCATCTTAGACCCAAGGATACAAATAGATTGCAAGTGAAGGATGGGAAAAGATGTTCCATGCAAGCTGTAACCAAAGGAAAGCAGAAATTGCTATACTAACATCAGACAAAATAGACCTTAAATCTAAAGATGTTAAAGAGACAAGGAAGGACACTGCATATTAATGAAAGGTACAATTCACCAAAAAGAAATAATGATAAATGTTTATGCTCCCAATCAAGGTGCTCCAAAGTACATGAGGCAAACATCGGCAAGACTACAGGGAGCAATAGATGTTTCAAACAGTAATAGTGAGAGACTTCAATACACCACTCTCCTCTATAGATAGAACAACCAGGGGATCAAGGAGGAAATAGAGAACTTAAACAGTTTGATAAATGAATTAGACCTAACAGATATATGTAGATAATTACATCTCAGAATAAAAGGATGTGAATTCTTCTCTAGTGCTCATGGAATGTTTTCCAGGATAGATCTATGCTGGGGCACAAAACAGGTCTTGATAAGTTTTTGAAAGATTGAAATTATTCTGTGAGCACAGTGGAATCAAGCTGGAAATCAATAAACTGATATCAAAGAACCAGAACTTTCCCAAATATGTGGAGATTGTTCACTTTGGACATTACACATGTTGCCCAATGGAGGAGGTGGTTGAAGGATACACTGAGAAGTAGAATGGTGCACTGTGGTATATACATCTGATGGGATTTTGTGTGTTACAGAAAGGAACAAAGTCGTGAGGCATGCAACAAGGTGAATGATCCTTGGACACAGTATGTAAAGCAAAATAAGGCAAGAACAAGAGCAAATATTGTAGGGTCTTTTAGACCTTATAAGAAAATTGGGGCCTAGATTGTAAGCTTTTATATCAGTCACGTTTAGTGTGGAGCTGTAAATGTTATTTCTAGGTTTTGAGATGCTGTGCTATATGTGTATAACCTGTATCTCCCTGCAACTTTTGCTATCTTTGTGACACCTAAGACTCAGAGTGGAAGTTCTGCAGCTCTGAAAGTCAACATTGCTACATACAGTGGTTAAAGAAACAGAAAGAAGAGATCAGGCTTCAGTTCAGTTCTCATGAGAATCAGGCCAATCTGGTCGGGACTAAGGTAAATCAGAATACAGAGGTAAGGATGACATTTGTCTGTATTTTAGAGCTTCACCTACTGTATGAGACCGAAGGAAGAGAGGTTTATTTTGTCCAAAGCCTAAATTTTCTGTAGCATATAATCTAACTCAACCTGTTTTGATAGCTCATTTAAACAGCCCAAATAGGGCGGCTGCTGTGGCTCAGCAGGCAGAGCTCCGACCTGCCGTGCTGGAGGTCTGGAGTTCAATCCCTGGTGCCTCCTGCCCATATGCAAATTTAAAAAAATAATAATAATTAAAAAAAATAAGCAGCCCAAATACATGAAACCCAGAATAGTAATGAGGGCTTTGTGATTCAGTATAGCATAATGTAGTACCCAGATACATCCCAGAGTATGTTTGGCAAATAATTAAAAAGTATTGGCAAAGTCCCCTGGGGAACTGGAGAAAAAATATGGAGCTATTAAGCTTTACCACCTGTGCTAGTTTGAAAGGAAGTATGCCCCCTAGAAATGCCATGTTTTGATCAAAATCCTATTTCATAAAGATGGAGTAGTCCCTATTCAATACTGTATGTTTGAAACTGTAATCAGATCATCTCCCTAGATGATGTGATTTAGTCAAGAGTGGCTGTTAAACTGGATTAGGTGATGACATGTCTCCACCCATTTGGGTGGGTCTTGATTGGTTTATTGGAGTCCTATAAAAGAGGAAACATTTTGGAGAATGGGAGATTCAGAGAGAGCAGAACGATGTAGGCACGAGACACAGAGTCCACCAGCCAGCAACCTTTGGAGATGAAGAAGGAAAATGCCTCCCAGGGAGCTTCATGAAACAGGAAGCCAGGAGGAGAAGCTAGCAGATGATGCCATGTTTGTCATGTGCCCTTCCAGATGAGAGAGAAACCCTGACTGTGTTCACCATGTACCCTTCCACTTGAGAAAGAAACCCTGAACTTCATCGGCCTTCTTGAACCAAGGTATCTTTCCCTGGATGCCTTAGATTGGACATTTCTATAGACTTGCTTCAATTGGGACATTTTCTCGGCCTTAGAACTGTAAACTAGCAACTCATTAAATTCCTCTTTTTAAAAGCCATTCTGTTTCTGGTATATTGCATTCCAGCAGCTAGCCTAGAATACCACCAGGGAAACCTGTGACAATGTCTCAAACATTAGGGACTTACAAGTCAATAGGCCAAGCCCTTGATCTTGGAATTTGCTCTTGTGATGCTTATTTATGTAGTGGAGAAGCTTAGCCTACCTGTAATTATGCCTGAGAGTTAGTTGCAGAGGACCTCATTTGTTGCTCAGATGTGACCTCTTTCTAAGGCCAGTTCTGCAAGTAAAATCATTACCCTCCCCCCTATGTGGGATATGACATCCAGGGCTCTCACTGGCAACATGGGACCTGACTCCCATGGATGAGTCTGTCCCTGGCACCATGGGATCAACAACGCCTTCCTGACCGAAAGGGGGAAAAGAAATGTAACAAAATAAGGTATCAGTGGCTAAGAGTTCAAATCGCATCAAGAGGCTATTCTGGAGGCCACTTTTAGCTAGCTTCAGCTAGATAGTGATAATTATTATGGTTTGTCAAACCCCAACCAAAACCATTCTTGTTGACCCTAAAGAACACCTACAGATTCTACAGAAGTTTCACATATAAGATTACTTTCCAGAAACCTACAACCTCCACATGGTTCCTAGGCCAGAAAAGTCCTGAAGCCCAGAGGGGTCAGCCTTTCCAACAACATCAATTAGTTCATCCCCCTAATCCCATATTATTGACACTCCTTTCCAACATGAAAATGTTAGAATGGGCATAACCAAAATACCCCTAAAGATTTGAAGAAGGATCAAAAGAGAAGGAGTTATAACAGAGAAGATAGGAATTAACAAATGAGTATGACTTCTAAATCATTATATTGATATTTTAGTCTCCATTGTCTTGAAGCAACTTGAAGGAAGAACCTAAAATTATGGAACTGTAACCCATACCAAACTCTGAAATCTGTTTTTATGTTTGTGAAAAATAACATATCCAGCAAAAAGCAATAAATTTCAAAGCACATCACAACAATTGGTTGTTTGAAATCTTGCTTTTTCACAATATTTCACAATAAAAAATGTTAAAAAAATACTAAAGGAATTTAGCTTTAGAATTTAGCTTGTTCAAGCTGAAATAAAAGGACACTTAATAGTAATTCGAAGCCATGCAAAGATATAAAGACGATTGGTGAAGGTAACTATATAAATAAATATAAAATCCAGCATTATTTTACTTTTGATTTGTACCTGCTTTTCCGTTTTCAGACTTAACAGGCAAATGTGTAAAATGACATTATAAAACAGGCAGTGTATAAAGTTGTCATCTGAAGCAATAACAGTATAAAAGGAGAAAGACAAAGTTATATAGGGGTAGAGAGTTTGTATAATACTGAAACTAGACCTTAATATTTAGGAATCAGCCAAGCTAAATTCTCAGGAGGATGAAGTGCTGCCATGCACTGTTCAAGGAAATGTAAAATCATGCAACCTCTGTGGCAGAGAACTTGGCAGTTTCTTATAAATTTAAACATATGATCTGGTGGTCCCACCCTGAGGTATATACACAAGAAAAATAAAAATTTGGATTATAGTTCTCAGGGAAACAGAACCAACAGGAGATATCTGTGAATATAAGATTTATAAAAGTGTCTCATGCAACTGTGGGGATGCAAGAGTCCAGAATCCATAGAGTAGGCCAGGAGCTTGCAGCTCTGATGAAGTTCCTCAGTGAACGCTCCAGGAGAGGCTGGTTGGCTAAAGTGGAGAGAGGGCCTTTCTTTTCTGAATTCTCTTTACAAACCTTCAGGTGATTAAGTGTCACTCATTGCAGAGGACACTGCTCTTAGCCAACTGCAGATATCAGCCATAGGTGCAACCAACGTGCTGATGATTTAAGTCTGCAAAATGTCCTCAGTCAACAGATAGGCCAGTGCTAGCTTGACCAGACAATTGGGCACCATCACCTGGTCAAGTTGACACTTTAACCTAACCATCATACATGTTCACACAAAAAACCTGCATGGGAATATTTATAGTGGATTTATTAAAAATTGCCCCAAACTGGAAAATAACCCAAATGACTTTCTACTGGTGAATGGATAAAATAACTGTGATACATCCTTGCAATGGCTATAGTGCACAGCAGTGAGAAGAAACTAATTGCTCATACACCAGACTACATTCAGGAATCTCAAATGCATTCTACTAAATGAAGAAAGAAGACTTTAAAGGGTGTAATTCCATTGCTGTGACATCTATGTGTCATGGTATATATTTTTCCATCCTTTCACTTTCAACCTACTTTATACCTTTGAACTTAAGGTGAGTCTCTTCTGAACAGCATATAATCGGGCTATGCTTTTTTTAATCTGTTCTGCCAGTCTCTGCCTTTTGATTGGAGAGTTTGTTCCACTGGCATTTACAGTAACTTCTGACAATACAGTGTTTTCTTTTGACATTTTGCTATTTTGTCTTTTTAACTCATGTATACTTTTTTGACCTTTAATTCTTCTGTTAATGCCTACTTCCATATTTATTTGTTTGTTTTGTTTGCCTTTACATGTGTTGTAACATTTTGCATCCCTTCCCATTTCTTTTGGAATATATTTTTTTGCATATTTTCTTTGTGGGGTTAAAATTTAACATCCTAAATTTAAAACTATCATATTTGTTTTGCTACAGACTGTTCTAGTTTGCTAGCTGCTGGAATGCAGTATACGAGAAACAATGGCTTTTAAAAAGGGGAATTTAATAAGTTACAAGTTTACAGTTCTAAGGCCTTGAAAATGTCCCGGTTAGAGCAAATCCATAAAAATGTCCAATTTAAGGTATCAGGGAAAGATACCAGTGATGTTCAGGACTTTTCTCTCAACTGGAAAGACACATTGTGAACATGTCTGCTAGCTCTCTCTCCTGGGTTCTTGTTTTATGATGCTGTCCTGAGGGCATTTTCCTTTTTTATCTCCAAAGGTCTCTGGCAGGTGGACTCTGTCTTATGGATCTGTCATGGCTCTGGTAGTTCTCGTGGCTATCTTGTCACTCTCAGACCTTCTCCAAAATGCTTCCTCTTTTAAAGGACTCCAGTAAACTAATCAAGAACCAACCTGGAATGGGTGGAGTCACATCTCCCTCTAATGAAAGGTTAATACCCACAAGTGGGTGAGTTACATCTCCATGGAGATAACCCAATCAAGTTTCCAACCTACATTATTGAATAGGGATTAAGGGAAAAGGTTGCTCCCACAAGATTGATTAGGATTAAAACATGGCTTTTCTAGGTTACATAAATCCTTTCAATCCAGCAAACCAACCTATCTTTAATAGCATACACATACACTATTTTTCTACATCGTATGTCCATATTTTATGGACTTGCATTTTAGTACCTGTAAGAAGTAAGAAGCTGACTTACATAACAAAATTACAATATAATAGTACTGGCATTTATAATGACTCCTATGAATACCTTTACCAGAGATTTTTCCTTATGCTGCTTTGATCCACTATCTAGTGTCCATTCCTTTCAATTTAAAGAACTCCCTTTGGCATTGCTTGCAGGGCAGGTCTAGTGGCAATAAAACCCCTCAGCTTTTATCTGAGAATGTCTTAGTCTCACCCTCATTTTATGAAAGAAAGTCTTGCCAGATAGAAAATTTTGAGTCAGCACTTGTTTTCTTTCAGCAGTTTAAATATTTCATACATTGCCTCCTTACTTATGGTTTCTCATGAGAAATTGGCACTTAATCTTATGGGCTTTCCTTGCACATAGCCCATTGCTTTTCTCTTGCAGCTTTCAGAACTCTCTCCTGTCCTTGGACAATTTGATAGCTGTATCTGGGCATGAGTCTCTTTGAGTTTATACTGTTTGGGATTCGCTGGGCTTCCTGACTCTGCATATTCATGTCTTTCATTAAATTTGGGAAGTTTTCTGCTACTGTGCCTTTCTCTTTGTTCTCCTTATGGGACTCCCATAATGTAGTTAGTTTGATGTGCTTGCTGGTGTCTCACAGGTCTCTTAGGCTCTGTTTGTTCTTTTCTATTCTTTTTTCTTTCTGCTCCTCAGCTCGTCATTTCACTTGTCTTAAAGAATCACTTGTCACTGATTCTTCTGTCCTTTTCAATCTGCTGCTGAAACCATCCAGGGAATTTTTCATTTCAGTTATTGTGTTCTCCAAATCCAGTGTTTCTCTGGAGCAATTCACATTTTGTTCATTCGTTGTTTTCCTCACATCCTTCAGTTCTTTTTCTGTGTCATCTTTTATCTCTGAGCATATTGAGATTTTTTTTTAAGTCTCTTTCTAGTAAATCCTAAGTCTGGTCCTCTTTGTGGATGGTTTCTGAACTTTATCTTGTTCCTTTGAATGGGCCCTCATTCCTGTTTCTTTGTCTTATAATGTTTTCTTGCACACTGTGCATTTTAATGATTTATAGTGTGAACTCTTGGGTCTTGTCTCTGAGCTGCCTGGTCCTTAAGTTTGAACTAACTAATGATAGGACAGAGATTTTCTTGAATGCCAGGAGCCAATCAGAACAAACCAAGGCAAAAATCACATTTTGCTGTCTTTGCGAATTGGCTCTGCTTTGGCTGGTGGTCTCTTTCAGAACTTAGCGGTCCTCTCAAGAAGATCAGTCCGAAGCAAATGGGAAGGGCAGGGACCTTTCTGTCTTATCTGAACCTGCTTCTTTTCCTGGAGCTGTGCTTGCTGGTGGCTTTAAGAATTCCTGTCCTACAGTTTACAGGAGTTGGAGTGGAGACCCCCCCCCCCATGTTCCCCTTTGAAATGGGCCTCTCTGGGGTGACTTTTGCCCCAGACATCTTCCTTGTATTTGCTTCTCACACCTCAGTTCTCTTCAAGCCTCTTCTCTGCCCTCAGGACAAAAACTCTGAGCAATTGAGCTCAAATTCCTCAGCTCAGTTTTCCAGACTTCCACCCAAAAGATGGCAGTGTCCTACGACCCAGTGTGCATCCAGGGCCGTGCTGATCCCCTGGAACAGGGCCAGGGACCCACATTTAACACACAGGACGGCCCAACCCCTCTTATGGGGGCCGGCAGGGGCACAGGGGCACCAGGAACTGCTTCTATGGCTCCTGAACCTGTGTTTCTTCATTCAGCTTCTGCCTGGTTGTGTTCTTTGATTTTGAGGAAGGTTAGGGTTAGGGTTAACCTTTGTCTTCTGCCTTCGCCCTCCAGCACCCTCAGCCTGGAGCCCCTAGCCCCAACCTCCCACAGCATCTTACCTGCTGTCCTAGGGCCTCCCTGCATCCCCACAGCCAGCAGACCCCCAGCCCTGCTTGCCTCCTTAGCAAAGGGTAGCAGCCCAACCTCCTGCACCCCCAGAGCCAGGCTTCTTGAGGCTCCTCTCTCCAGAGTCTGCACAAAAAATGCCTCCTGCCACACACTTCAAGTTGCCAGTTGAGTCGCACCAGGAAGCACCCTCACTTCCCAGGTAACCTCCCCTTGGGAGCACACTCCCCTCAGGGGCCCCTGCCCTCCTCGATGCCCTCAGGGACACTCTTCCCTCAGGAGCATCTTCCCCTGGGGAGCACCCTCCCCTCCCTGATGCCCTCCCCTTATCCAAGGGTTGGAACCCCACCCCCCTTAGGGATAAGCTGGAGCCTTGAGCACACAGTGACCGCGTGCCCAGAACACAGACTTGAAGGTCAGTGAGCCTTCAAGTTGGTAATCCACTTTCACAAGACTACAGGCCAGGTACTGCTCCCAATCAGTAGTGTGGGACTTTGGTGCCCATTTATAGGACAGTCCATCTCACAGGCTGTCCAGCTGATTGTACACTAGAGACAACCCCTAGACGCAGGAGGGCTGGAGTTAGAACTATGGGTTGCGTCCTGAGGAGACGTGACAGTCTGAGCAGATGTTGTGTAGACAAAAGTAGACAGACCTGATAGCTACTGGAGGTCAACATGAGGATACTGAGGGGTGGTCAAATGCAGTACTAGTTGAACTGGGGAACAAGCTGACCAAAGAGCAGAGTTTCATTAAGCAGTTCCAAAAGTTGCCTCTACTCCTAGGTGTTAACACTCAGTTCCTTGGTATTCCCTTATATAGGGCCAATCAGCCTGTTTTTGTCTTTTACTTGGTTTGTAGCTATTATGTACCGAGAAAAGCCATTATTGTTGGGTGGGATTTTGATTGTTTTCATGGAGATGTGATCCACCCAGTTGTGGGTGGTAACTTTTGTTTTTTTGGTTTTTGTTTGTTTTTTGTATGCTGTATGGTGAAGTCACATTTCATTCTTTTTCCACGTTGAGTATCCAGTTATTACAGCACCATATGGTTGAATTTTTGTTTGTTTGTTTTGGGAAGTGCATGAGCCAGGAATCGAACCCAGGTCTCCCACATGGCAGGTGAGAATTCTACCACTGAACTAGGGTGGAATCTTTTTTTTGGGGGGGAGGTGCATGGTCCAGGAATGGAACCCAGGTCTCCTGCATGAAAGGCCAGCATTCTATCATAGGGTGATAACTTTTTATTATATAGTTCCCATGGTGATGTGTCTCCACCCATTCAAGGTGGGGTTGCTTACTGGAACTCTTTAAGAGGAAACCATTTTGGCAGGCAACCAGAGACCTTTGGAGATGAAGAAGGAAAACGCCCCTGGGGGAGCTTTATGAAACAAGAAGCTGGGAGAGAAAGCTGGCAGACATTGCTATGTGCCCTCCCAGCTGAGAGAGAAACCCCGAACTTCATCGGCCTTTCTTGAGTGAAGGTAACCTCTTATTGGTGCCTTAATTTGGACGTTTGTATGGTTTGGTAGTTAGGTTCAGGTGTCAACTTGGCCAGGTGAAGGCGCCTAGTTCTGTTGCTGTGGACATGAGCCAATGGTAGGTGAACCTCATCTATTGCTGATTACATCTGCAGTCGCTAGGAGGCGTGTCTGCTGCAATGCGTGAAGTTCGACTTAATTGGCTGGTGCTTAAATGAGAGAGCTCAACGTAGCACAGCCAAGCAGCTCAGCATACCTCATCTCAGCACTCTCAGCTCAGCCCAGGCCTGTGGAGATGCAGAAAGAAATCACCCCGGAAAAAGTGGTTGGAAACCAGAGGTCTGGAGAGAAGGCCAGCAGAGATCACCCTGTGCCTTCCCACATAAGAAAGAACCTCAGTTGAAAGTTAGCTGCCTTTCCTCTGAAGAACTATACATTTTTAACGAAATAAATCCCATTTTATTAAAAGCCAATCCATCTCTGGTGTGTTGCATTCTGGCAGCTAGTAAACTAGAACATATGGCCTTAGAACTGTAAGCTTGCAACTGAATAAATTCCCCTCTTTTAAAAGCCATTCTGTTTCTGGTATATCACATTCTGGCAGCTTTCAAACTGGAACACCTGGGAGGAAGAGTACAGGATTTTTGTCATGTTCCCCACAAGGCTGTTCATATGGCCCGATCATCTGCCACAGTGAAGGAAGCCTCAGGCTCATTGTTGTTTCACCTTGGGAGTCTGGAATAGGTAGTTGAATACACTGCAGTGCTTTGGCTGCCCTGTCAAATTCTTGGGATTGTTGGGGTACTGGAAACCTTCTGTTCCTCACTTAGCCCAAATGTTAAAACCAGTGTATTATTTGATTAGGAAAAACTATCCCTGGGAAGGATACCTCCCCGCAGGCAGTTTGAAAAAGCCAAATGGGCTCAGGCTTTATGAGGGTGGGGGGTGGGTTTGGGGGAATACACACATGGCCACTACTGAAATTGACTTTAGTGGGGCTTGTGGCAATAGGCAAAGCGAGTTTCCATCGACTTTTGGGCTCCCCTCTGGAAAGGAATCGAACTGTGGTACAGTTCCTTAGAAAAGCAGCCGTGTGCTGCATGTAGTGCCTTACTGCACGTTGGGGGACTAACACACAAAAAGGCCCTATGACATAAAGAATAGCCATCCCCATACAGGGTGCCTACAGAACCCTGACACTAAGCCTCACTCTGGATGTGCACAGTTGGGCACATTAACAAAATGGGAAGCTTATCTGCTGCAGTGCAGTATTTTTGACATCAGCCCTTTAAAGCACAAAGATACAGGATATCTTAGGACCAGTTTCTTTTGTGGAAATTGTAGCCATGCGACCTAGTACCAGCAGTGTATGCTGGGAAACTGGGACTGGGCAGAGCAGCCAGTGGGTTGAATTAAGGGCTATATGGGTGGTCACTGTTCATGAACCAGGAGATGCACTGGCTATTTATACTGACAAATGGACAGACAGCCTGCCTGGAGCTACCAGAACGGGAAACACCTAGTGGTAGGCGACCCATGTGGAGCCAAACAACCCCAACCTGAATTCCCTGAATTGATTCTAAATGCTGTAAGCCTGGGTCCATCCCTGTTGCCTGATGTTTGGAATTGGAGGACAGAAGTTGATTTTTATAAAATTTTTAAAACTCAGCAGGTTCCTCATCATTGCAGTCACAGAGACAATGCCGAGCCTACAGAGAGAATGCCATAAGTGAACTCTGCTGATACTTCAGTTTGCTAATGCTGCCAGAATCCAATATACCAGAAATGGAACAGCTTTTAAAAGAGGAAATTTATTAAGTTATAAGTATACAGTTCTACGGCCATAAAAATGTCCAAACTAAGGCATCCAGAGAAAGGTACCTTGACTCAAGAAAGGCTGATGTCTGTCACATGGGAAGAAATGTGGCCGGTGTCTGCTGGTTCTTGTTCCACTTCCAGCTTCTCATGCCAGTGGTCTACTCTCTAAGGATCTGTGGCCCTCACTTAGCTCCTCCAGGACACAGCTCTTCACTTAGCATCTCCTGGGAAGGCACATGGTGACATCTGCTGGATTCTGCCCACATCTAGGCATCTGCTCTTTCTGTTGGCACTCCAGGCATCCCCAAATGTCTGTGTCTCTGTAGGCTCTGAAGCAACTCCAGAATGTTTCTGCCTTTTAAAGGATTCCGGTAAACTAATCAAGACCCACCTCAGTGGGCGGAGTCACGTCTCCATGGAAGTAATCCCGTCAAAACACCACACCCAAAATCGTGTGGATCAGTCTCCATGGAAACAATCCAATCAAAGCTTCCATTCTAAAATAGGTCTGTCCCTACAGTATTGGGTTGGTAAAGAGCCATGGCTTTTCTGGGGTACATAACAGTTTCAAACCAGCACAGCTGGGTTCTGTGCTAAGCGTTGGTGACACTTCTTGACCAAGACAGAGACAGACACCCATCCAGCCCTCACCAACCTCGGTTTGCAGCCCCGAGCAGCTGCTCCCGCCCCTGTTAAGTTAGAAGCTGCTGGACCTGTGCAGGCCCTGTGGATAGAGGTAAACGGACCAGCCATGCTGCAGCTGCAACAAGCAATGAAAGTAACTTGCTCCTGCCTGTGCCAGAAGCACTGGAATCTGGGTAAGATAAGGTCTGCTGGGCGTGGTCCTGGCCAGTGCAGCTGCTCTGCTTAGGAATCCTAACCCTATGGGGTAGGAATATTTTTTACAGAGATGGGCAAAAATTATTTCCTCACTTTTAACTAGGAAGATAAAGAAGGTGCAGGTAGGCTTATAGTTATTGCCTTAATGTAACTGCATCACTCTTAAATGGGCCCTTATACTTAGATCTAGTGTGTTTGTGATAAGGAAACACCAGTTGTTCAGTATAAGCCTGTTTTAGAATTGCTCTTTATTAGTCCAAATGGCATTAGGTAGGATCAGATTATACACTGCATTGTACAATCTGTTTACTGTGTGCTAGTACCGCCTTGCTATCTAGAGAATGCAAAGAAAAACTATTGCTCCAAGTGTATATTAAATTAAAAAGAATAATCTTGCAAATGAGTTTCAGAGAAAAAAAACTGAACAAAAAAGTTAATGGATAGAAGGACCTGCTCTTTTTTAAGGGCAAATCTAAAAATAGATAGCAACAGTATTTTTGTTAGAGTGATAAGAACGTCTCTGTGTGGGATCAAGGCCAGACGACGTGGTCATTCTTATGTGGTGAAGCCGAGCGTGCACTGAGCTGCCATCGTTGGTGCCCCCAGCCTGCCCTGGACTGTGACCCCGGTGGAACTGAGCACATGGAGGCTCTAGAGGGGAGCTTGGCCGCTAGGACTGAGTCCACAGGTTTTCTCAGTTGGCAGTGGAGTGGTTGGTTCCCTTTCCTGGCTGTGGCAGTGTCTCTTTGGGGAGTTGCTGTCCCTGTTGGGGGGCTCCTGGTGCTCTCTGTCTCTTGTGCTGTTGTGATGTGTGGGTGCAGCGTCTGTCCTGCAGTCAACACGGACTGCTGGGGCCGGAACTCCTCCCTCAGGGACACCATGGGGCCCTGGCCAGGCAGCCGCCACGTGACCAGAGCAGACGGGGAAGGTCACGGAGCCTGAACACTGGTCACCAACTTCCACGGGACTCAGCTGGTACTCCCCTGTGGTCCGGTCTCGAGGCTCTGCTCTGTAAAGCACTGCCCTTCCTCTTGTGGGTTTTTTTTTTTTTTTGCGGATCACTGATTTACATTTCCTGACTGCCGCCATCAGAAAAGAGCTGGCTCCAGTTAGTAAATCCCAAATTAAACTCCTGGGAACTTTTTGCCTGGTGTGTTTTTTGGTCTTGGGGTTGAGTGTTGGGCTGGAACACCTTAGGAGCACCTCCCCCTTGGGAGCACCCTCCCTCAATGCCTTCTCCTTGGGAGCATCCTCTCCT
>PVIY010047679.1:0-17716 GCA_004026745.1 Myrmecophaga tridactyla | reverse complement strand
TTACAATGTTGTTCTCCTATCACCACCACCCATTATCCAAACTTCTTCATCCCACCAAACAGACACTCTGTACCCCCCTCTCTTCAGCCCTTGGTAACCTCTAATCTTTCCACTCTGTGAAGTTGCTTATTCTAGATATTTCACATAAGTGGGCACATACAATATTTGTTTTTCCAATTAGGAGATCTTTCCAATCTGGCTGGAGGGACACAAACTATTTCTGGTCCTATATAAGCTGAAAGAGTTTTTCTGCTTCACATATACATGCTGATCTGTACTCAAAGACTCCAGGGGACCCTTTGCAGCTCTGCAGTGCGCTCTCCTCTCTGGTACATTACTCCATGAATTCTAGCTGCTTTGACCTCCCTGAACTCTGAACTCGGTCTCCTCAACTCAGGGAGAGCCTCTGGGCTCTGTTCGGGTGTTCCATCCTGGAGATGCAGTTCTGGAAACTCCCCAGGCAGAGAGAGCTGGGTAGTCATTTGGCTCTCCTCCTTTGTTTCCCTCATTTCACGGGTTATTGTTCTTCATTGCCTGCTGACCAATGTCTGAATATCATAGTTTCATGTATTTTGTCCATTTTTTAAAAGATGATGGTAAATTCAGTTTCTAGTGTTCCATTGTGGCCTGTGGTAGAACTTATCTAACTGGGAAGTTTTAGATTAGGAGTTCTTGCTGGCAGACTATGGCAGCATGGTCACGAGCACCAGACCCGTCATTGGGCCACCTGCATTCAAATCCTGATGCTTGCTGAGAGGCCAGGGCGATCATGCAAACCATCTACCTCAGATCCCACACCTAAAAATGAGGATAATAAAAGTATCTCCCACATGAGGTTGTTTTGTGAGGATAAACGAATTTAACACATGTAAAGTTCTTAGAAAAATATTTAATACATTTACTATTGCTTATTGCATTTATATGAGACCTGGAGTACAGGCAGAATTATTTTAATGGTTTAAACCTATGAAGAAATATTCCATTAATAACTTCAGTATTGGTCTCAACAGATAAATCCATGTAAAAGGTATTTTGGAGCAAAAAAAAATCTTTCTCTGTCTGAACACATACATTCTTGGTGTACGGAGGATTGCTATGTAATGATGCCACAGCACTGTTATGCATTGTTCTCAGGTTCCCTTCGTCCTTTAGTCCTAGCCTTCCTTTCCTTTCTTTGCCAGTGCTTACATTTTATCTAAATAACAGTATGAGGAGAAGATGGCTATAGTTGAATTGAAAGAATTTGTGACTTTGGGAAACTGCTCTGAGCCTCACTTTCCTCATCTGTAAAATGGGAATAAAGATACCTACCTAATAGGGTTGTTTAAACAATGTAAAATGAGATAATATGTTTAAAGTTCCTGCCTAATCGTAGGTGTTCAGTAAGTGTTTCCCTTATATTCTTAGTCTTTAGAAAGATCAAGGCTATACTACTAACATCAGTGTAATGGAGATTAACAGTGCCTTAGTCTCTTCTCTCCTTCTTCCTTTCAGCAATTGAGCCTCTGGCTGCCTAGCTAAAGACATTTCCCAGCATTCCTTCCTCATAGCCCTGTGGCTAAATGAGAATAGTACCAGTGAATATACTCAGAAATGATGTGTACAACTTCTAGGTCATCTCCTGAAAGTCAAAACTGCAATGAGATACCATTTCACACCCATTTTTGTATTTAAAAAAAAGTAACAGGCTGTATTAGTAGGGTTCTCTAGGGAAATAGAACCAACAGGAGATGTGTGTAAATAATATGAGATTTTATAAAAGTGTCTCATGCAACTTTGGGAGTGTACAAGTCCAGATTCTGTAGGACAGGCCCCAAACTGGCATCTCTGATGAAGGCCTTTGGTGAATCTCTCCAGAGAGGTCAGCTGGCTGAAGTAAAGATGAGAGTTCCCTCTTCTGAAGCTGAAGCTAAAAAAGCCTCCAACTGAGAATTACCAAAGTGTGATACAGAGACACAAAGTGAGCACGTGCTGTTGGAAAAACGGCATACAACAGACTTGCTCAATGCAGGGTTGCCACAAACCTTCAATTTGTAAAAAAACACAGTATCTGTGAAGCACGATAAAGCAAAGTACAATAAAATGAGGTATTAAATACTCATTTAATTAAAGACTGTACTAAGTGAGTCGTCATGTCTAAATGAGGTTGGTTGTCCTAGTTTGCCAGGGCTTCTGTACGTAACAAAGTCCTACAGAATAGTTGGCTTGAACACAGCAATTTATTACCTCATGGTTCTGGAGGCTAGATACGAAATCAAGGTGTCAGCAGGGCCTTGCTTCCTCTGACATCTGGAAGGCTCAGAAAGTGGCCGGCAATCCCCGATGTGCCTTGGTTTGTGGCATAACTCAATCTTTGTCTCCACCACATGGACCTCTCTCACTTACTGTGTCCACATTTCCTCTCTTTATAATCATATTGGCTCCACCTTTGAGCCAGTTTGGGCTCGTGTACCTGTATCAGTTGGTGTGGCATGAAATACCCTGATTGCCTTTGTTGAATCAGCCAGGAGACATTTTCGCTTTCTGTGGAAAAAAGAGATAGAACAAAATCTGTTTCCTAGAGGAAACTCTCACAATAGCGTCTGGGTTAAGATATTACATGCATTTCAATGCAGTGATGAAGAAAGATTAAGGGCTTTTTATCCCAACTCCTTTGAGAACCAGGCATAATTCAATGCAAAGTGATTTTTAAGAGCTTGTCTTATCCTTTCCACAACATCAAATTTAGAACAATTTTTAATCAAAAAGTTATCCATGGACTATAGTTAATAGTACAATTATAAAATTGCTTTAATCATGTCTACCACACCAATTTAAGGTGTTAATAATAGAGTGGTATATGGGGATCTTTATTTTATACATGGTTGTTCTGTAAACCCATAACTTCTTTAATTAAAAACAATTTTTTGATGTGACTTTAAGAGAAGCTATGACAGTGAGATACGTGGTCTCCTTGTTATTCAGAAAATTGCCTTGAAAAATATAAATATTTACCTTAATAAAGCCCCTTATTACAAAATCTTAAAATTATTGAAATGTAATATAATTAAGATTCTTCTGCTACCATTATAATCAACATGTGAGCATAAATGACAAAAGGAATAATGACAAATAAAAGTTAATTGACTTTACAGCTCTTTTTTGTTTTTCTTTTTCAACCACAGTGTTTAGACCGTGCTGTAGTTATTATAAACCACAAAATAAAAATAAATCAATAAATAAAGCTTTAACATGTGAAAGGTTTTTAGTAGGTCTTTAAAAAATGTCAAATTGATTAATATGACAAGGAACAGAGGGTAAATGATCTTTGAAACTGCTGTTTCATTATTGAAAGACCCAAGGAATGCCACTTCCCATTTACTAGCTGGTAATAAAAGTGGTTTATTTACAGGCAAAGTCTGGTTTATTAAATGAGAACAAGCTGTGAAAAAAATTCTGATTGTAGTTATTAGGTCATGAAATAGAGCCATTAATAGTAATTGTTCAAATTTTAAAAAATAGCTATGGTGAGATCATTGATGGTATAAAATTACTATGGACTTAACCCCAAATCATTTCAGCCTAAGTAAACTGCCTTGTATAAAAATGATGAAAGTAGTATATTTATAGAATTCCAACCTATGTTTATCTCTGAATATAGAAACTAGGAACAACCTAAATGCCCAACTCATCTATTCACCAAAAATTATGCACCTCATTCATAGAATAAGGTTGACTCTGGGAAGTGGTTGCCCATCCAGAGACTAAATTTCCCAGCCAGGCTTACGTTATATGTGTCCACGTGACTAATTCTTATCAATGGATTACGACTGGAAGTGATGTGTGTTACTTCTAGACCGAGACTTTGATAAAGTGGGTATGACTTCTGTATACTTCCTTTTTCTCCGTTTTTTGGCTGGATGCAGGGGACTTCAAGGTATCTGATTCATGGAAGATCCAAGGAGAGTCAATCCATAGCTGGTCAGCAAGTTCTGTTGTGACCTGGTATAAAAGGTGAAAGGGTCTTTTAGATTCTTACTCCCAATAATCTCAATGGAAAAAACAGAGGGAATCAGGGTTTGACAGTGGGAGCTGAAGTTTCTAGAATTCTGTGATTCTTAATATCAGGTGGGTTGGCATCTGATTCTAAGTTTGGGGTCCATCTGGTTAGCTGTAAGAGGTACCAGAAACCAGATGCAGCCTTGGGAAAAGAGCTGGATGAAACAGAGGAAGAGGCTGAGGGCTGTGCTGTGAAAGGAGGTGGTTCAAGAGCAGAGGGAACAAGGAACCATGGTCACGTACAGTGGAGGTGGGGGAATGCAGGCTATTAAGCAAAAACCACTCAGGGAAGCTGGACAAGTTTGTAGTAAAGAATGTAGACTCTAGAGTCAAACTGCCTGGCTCTACAATTTACTAGCAGTGTGACCTTGGACAGTTTATTTAAGGTCTTTCTAAGTGTCCTCATCTCTTCAATGGTCTCAAAACAATACCTACATTATAGAATTGTTATGAGGATTAAATGACATAATTGACACCAAATGCTTAAAAGAATGCCGACCCATATCAAGAGTTCAACAAACGCTTAACAATTATTATTTTAGGTAATCAGCCAACCAACAGGGTTAGGTACTGGTGTTAGCAAAAGCATTCACTGTTTTTCTAATATATCAGCATTTCAAGGGGCTGACGATACATCAGAGAAATAAGACCAAGTTCCTGTTCTAAGGAACATGTGTTCTGGGCAGAGCTGTCAAGGGAAAGGGATATAAGGGAAAAAGAGAAATCAAGGATCCATCCTGGTTTTTGGCCTCATGAACTGGGTTGATGTTGCTGCTATCTACCGCAATGTAAATGGTCCTGTACCTCAAGTGCTTAGAACGTGCCTGCCAATTGGTAGGTGCACAATAAACAGTTTAATATGTGAATGGGGAAGGCTTAATAGTGGAAATAAGCACATATCTATATCTACATATTTATGTCTGTATCTATATCTGTATTTGAATCTAGATCTACCTCTGTGTCTATCCATATTTTGACCAGCCTTTCTGTTTTACTTATGGTAAGTTTGAGGTACTTATTAGCCATTCAAATGGCTATGTGAGTAGGCAATTAAATATGGATCTGGAAGTCAGGAGAGTCATCTGGGGAGGGTGATTTAAATTTGAAGATCATTAGAATATAGGTGATATTTGAATCCATGAAACTAAATGAGTTCATGTCGAGAGAAAATATATCTAGAGAAGTGGCCTGTAAACTAAGCTCTGGGGACATCTACTATTTAGAGGTCCAGTAGTCCACCACAAGAGAAGGAGAGAGAGCTGCCAATGAGTAAGAGGAAATTTAGATACTTTCCTAGAAAGGAGTGGTCACCTTTGTTAAATTTTACTGAGAAGTCAAGTCAGTTGAATGCTAAGAATTCAACATTGACTTTGACAAGATGTAGGTCATCAATGTAGTTATTAATTGAAGACCTTCTCTGGGATGATGGAAACAAAAGCCTAATTTCCTCTTTTGTTTGAGAAAGAATGGGAGGTGAGCAAGTAAAGAAACTTCTTTGGAGGAATTTTTGTTTTAATAGTATAGAGAAATGGGATGGGAGTTAAGAAAAATACATGGGCTCAAGGAAGAGTGTTTTTTTTACTTTTTATTTTTTTAAGACGGTGATATGTCAATGTTAATGATCTAATAGGGAAAAACCTATGAAGAGGCAAAATGGTTTGCCAGGCTGACATCACAAATACCATACCATGTGTTAGTTTAAACAACAAGAATTTATTGTCTCATGGTTTCAGAGGCTAGAAATCTTGTATCCTTCTAGAGTCAGTAGAATTCTGGCTGGCTGGTAATATTTGGATTCCCTGGCTTTCCTGTCACATGGCAGTGTCCTCTCCTTTATCTTCCAGGTTTCCACTGACTTCATTTCAGGCGTCTGGCCCCTCCCCAGGGCTTTTTCTGCCTATGTCTGAATTCATTCTTCTTATAAAAGACTCCAGTAATCCAGATTAAGGTCTGTCCTCATTCTATTGTGTCACACCTTAATTAAAATAACATCTTCAAGAGATTTTACTTACAATGCGTTCACACCCACAGGAATGTGGATCAAGTCCAAGAACATAGGTAAATGGGATTACCTAATTCAGTCCGCCAGAGCAGATAATTGGAGATGTGGTATCCTTGAGTAAAGCTGGAGGGGATGGGATCATGTGACCAGAGAGGGGTTGGTCTTAGGAGCTGGGGCATTTCTACCACTGACTCAGGCATGTGGGTTTGGCTGCAGAAGGATTGGTGGAATCGATGAGGATGATAAGTTGCAATTGAGGGAGTGTTGGTGATTCAAGGAAATATGAGGTGTGAAATAAAGAGTAATAATGTGGAAAAAGCAGTAGGACTTTCTGGCAGTTTAGAGTCTGGTTGAGATTTGTGGTCAGGAATCTGCAGTGAGTCCAATTAGCATGAATATAAGCACCTCTCCAGCAATATTCAGCCACTCAGGTTCAGGTAGATCACAGACTCACTTAAATTGCAACCACAAGTGGGAGAGAGCTCCCAATACACCATAAGGCTGACTATACTTGGCTGAGGACCTGGCAAAGGATTGCCATGAAGTCTGATGACAGCCAGGAAGTTCAACCATTACTAAGTTGGTGACTACTTAGCACAGAGGTCATCAACCCCCACAGTGAGGGCAGTGACATAAAAAAGTGGGCTTGGTTAAGACAATAGAGAATGGATGTTATGTAGCAACCGGAGAGTGCATGATCTCTCTAAGGACCAGTGTCAACATACCTTGAGTCCATGTGAATTTGTGGGATGGTTGATCCAGATCTTGCCACTTTTCAAAAGAAGATGAAAATTTGGACTTTTATTTGAAATGCTCTTACTTGAAAAACCATCTGCATGTGTGGCGCAAGTTACTACAATAATGTGTCATGGCAATATACGTTCAGAGCACAACAGAAACTTGCAGCAAATGATCCCTTCATTACTTGCACAGAATAAAGAGTCCAGAAAGGACAAGCAACCTCTTTGTTACTTACTTAGCACAGAGTCCAAAAGAGCAGGGGGAAGAACTCCCATCATGGCTGGGCTTCTGGTGTGGCTGAAAACTGCTCTAAGTCAGAGTTGATAGATGGCAACTCTGCATGCTCTACTTCATGCCGGAGATGAGAGACAGATTTATACTGTTTGAGTGTGGTTTTTAATCCACCTTGGGGAAGGGGCCCTACCACTGAGAATTCCTGTTCTGATGAGCATCTGGGGCTGCTTGTTTCCAGTTAGGGTTTAAGGGCTAGCTGGGCTTTTCTTTAGATTAACACCTGTCCCAGGTTGTGGAATGATAAACCATAGTGAAGGAGGTGGGGATAGTGGAGGGGACGGCTGCTTAATATGTGCTTGTGACTTTCCCAGAGAAGGAGGTGGGGTAGATGAGGAATGGGTGAAAGCTGCTTACTAGGTGCTTGTGATTTCCCTAACAGTATGCAATCAAAACTAGCCCTTGTCCATCAGCTTGTAATCTTTGTCATTGCATAACTTTTGAGTCCTCTGTAGGTTAATAGCAATCATACATTATATCCCTATGGTGTTAAAAAGTGCTTTCATATACATTGCTTTCTTTAGCCCTTATGAAACTTAATTTGATTAATATTACTATTTTCATTTTAAATAAACAAGGGATCCGAAATTCAGAGACTTGTGCTCTTAGAACTTCATCAGAGTTTCTGTATTCTGTCTGTTTCTCCATTTCATATCTTCATACCCTTATGCTCAGCTAAACTAAATGAGTCCTTCAATTTGCTAATATATCCTCACCAGTACTATCCTTGGTATAGATCCTTTTGTTTTGAATCCCTTCCTCTTTACTGTGTCTACCTTATTACTTCTTCTCTAATTTCTACCTGTACTTCAGGGCTGAGTTCAAATGCTTCCTCCCGTGAATACCTCAGCTGGCTCTGTGCTCCCTTCCCTAGTTCATAGGTCATATTTTGCAAGAATTTTAGCTGATATATGTAAAACTCTGGGAGCAGGGAGCAAATCTTATTTCACTTTACTATACCCTGTGGCATTCTTGCAAGTTTCAAATACAAAATACATTAATATTTGTTGAATTGGATTTTCTACCTAACCTTAATGATGAAACAAATTAAAAACTTACTGTGTGATCCATGAGATGAATAAAACCTTAAGTTAAATTCAACAAATCCTCTGTATCAGCATAATAAGAAAATGCATTTCTAGTTACTAAGTGGTGAGGGCTCATCTTCTGAGTTTAGAGGACAGCCTGCAGCACAGCCTCGGAGCCAGTGTAGACCAGTGATGGAGAATGGTTAGATCACATCTTGAGCACACCAACAGACTTCACTATGGCTCAGTCCTTTCCTCAAACATAAATCAGGATTTTCAAAGAATTTATTTAACAATTCCTTAAAGAATATACTTCATGTTGCAAAGTGGCCCTAGGAATGGAGCATTTTTTCTAAGCTCTGCTAAACAGGTAAAATTCAGTTACCTGTTTGCATGCGATTAGTGAATCAGAAAGAAAGAAGCCACTGTCTCTCTAACAATGAGACGAAAGCAGGTTCTTCTATTAACTGGGACTAAAGTATACTGCAGTATTCACCATACTCTGAGAATGAGCAAGGAGAATGTTCAGAGTTGCTTTTCTCACTTATTGCTTTCTTCTCATTTTTTTTAAAACTTTTTTTATTGTATACTATAACATATATACAAAGCAAAGAAGTAAAAAAGCAGTAGCTTTCAAAGCACTCTTCAACAAGTAGGTACAGGACAGATCCCAGGGCTTGTCATGGGCTACCATACTTTCTTCTCATTTTTAAACTGCTTCTATTCATTTCTGCATGCCTGGATATGAGATATTAAATTAGGCATGCTAATTTAATGCTTTTTCCTTCTCAACCTATGTGAAGATCTGTAGATGTCTTTTGCATTAACGTTATTAACTTGAGCTAGTGAGGAATTAATAAAGAAAGCTGGAAAAAGGGCGGTATTTTTGTTTTAAGCCAATTCGTGATAATTTATGTGCTTCTGATTAAGTTAAAAGAACTCAGTTACACGTATACTTAAAATGAAAATTCATGAGCCCAATTGAATGTAGACAGATGGATGAGTCAAGAGGAGAGAGAGTGCGGAAGTTGTGGATGTTTATCAATTTAGTATCCTGGCTTGGGAGATAATTTCTCAACAAATCAGTCATGCTTGGTTGGCTTATAAAGAATTATTCTTTGGATCTTAGCTATCCTGTGCCATACCTCAGGCTTAGAGCTCCGCATATACTTAGCATGTCAGGGGATCAAGGGCATTCCTGGGAGAATAAGCATGCACCCAGCTACTGGCTTCATTGACAGCACTGGCAAGTTTTGAAATTAACGTCTGTTGCCAAAGAGGGTCTTTTTTGTTCCCTATGGCTCAGAGTTTAACATAAGGTAAGATATCTAACTTGGTTTAAGCTTTTGGAAAATGGTACTTTACAGGAGCCAGAAATGATAATCAGTAGGACACAGTAATTTTGGATCAATGGAAGTTCACTGAACAACGTAAGCTAACAAAATCATCTGCTGCATTTAACTATGAGGTTTGTATTTGTTCATTATTTTTTGATGCAATTACATAGTAAAGTGTTAAAAATGGATTTTAGACATTACAGGTTTTTATGAGATGAGTTTGGACCATCATATTCGGCTTTTAGAAACTCAGTCCTTTCAGGTGAGAAGAAATACAGTGTGATGGACTAAGTGGGTAGGGGCTGCCACTGCTGGTGGCAGCATGGTCAACAGTAGGAGATGTTGGCCTTTCCATCAATAGGCAGTTACAGAAAATATGTGGGTGTGATTCTAGAGAACAAAGAGTATTTTTCTGTACTTTGAAAGCCAGTTTTCATAAATATAATGTCTATGAAAATCTAAAATACTGGGTTCTTCCTAGCTGCAGACACAGAGCTTAACTAGAAAGTCTTAAAGCAGATGTCAGAGATGAAAACATATTACCCTTCATATTTGATCCAATCCGAGGTCGCTCATTCTATTTCTGACGAAGTTAATCATATCTTTTTTGCTTTAACCCCTTTCTTTTGCTAGTTTTGCATAGGGTGATACATAAGATAAATGGTGAAATAAGATACATGGTGAAATAAGATAAATGCATCTGAGAATTTCTACAAGCAGGAGAAAAAGAGGTAAAGTGCATTAGGCTCCTTCTAAAATATGCATATGACTGTACTGGATATTGTCTCGGAGTTCTAAATCCACCCCTTTATACTCTGCTTTGTGATGCTGGGGTTCAGTTTCTATAAACTTTTCTTCCTTGTCATCTCGAGCCCTGTTATTCTCTGTCCAAAGGGGACACTAAAAGGGACTGAAAGAAAGGACTTGCCACAACAGCAATGGCTGTATCTGGGACACCTCAGTATCACCCCTTTTACATTTCCAGTTCTCCCCAACCTGGTTAACAATTTTGGTTAAATTCCTCTTGTTAAAAATCTGGTGTATTTCTGCTTCTCAGCTGGATCCAAATGAAAATACTAAACTAGGCTGGCTTTGTTAACTTTTATTCTTTGTGGCTGATATGTTTCGTCAGTGCTTCTGAGCTGATGGGAGGTGATTGGCTACTGGTAGGATGCTAGACTGCCATGACATTTATTAAGAATATAAAATAGAATTTACTTCCAACATTATTTTAGCAATTTTATTTCTGTGGAACTTATTATATATGGTATATACATATAATAATACCATTTCTATAAACAAAATGCTGTAGGAATAACACACTTTTGTTTCTTTTCCAGGACAACTCCAAATAAACACACACAAAGTGGAAAGTCACTATTCAAAGACATGGTTTGACCCATTGTTTTATTTATATGTCCATAAAAGATAAGCTAATTTTAAAGAAACCCTTCCTGTATTTTCATATGGAAAACAATGAACTAGCCTTAAAACAAAAAGTTATGTTTTCTTGTGATTTATACAGAACATACTGTTGAGTTAGCTTATTGAACTAAAGTTGTCTAAAAATGCTACATTGGCATCATCAAAGTGATCAGTTCATTTCACCTAGGAAACAGCTCTCCCTGAGTACAGAATTACTGGAAGTGAACAAAGCTTCTAATTACTCTTGAAAGAATCTCTGAAGAGCTAAGATCGGTGAATTGGATTAGTATTCATCGTCTTCTGTCATAGAAAAAAATGAAAGATCTTTCTTTTTCCTAAGTACTCTCTCTCATTCTCTTTTTGAATTTCTTCCTCTTTCCCTCTCTCTTACTATCTCTTGATTTTACAGCAGATATTTATAAAGAATTCATAGGTCAAGACAAGGCAAGTATGACTTTTATTTCCTATTATTCCATTGTAAATGAGGGCTATGGCTGTGGCAGCTTTGAAATGACTCCTGTGCCTTTATTCTAATCTTCTCTTGAGCTTTCTGAGGAGTGCTCTCTTTCAGGTGCTGGGTAATCAAGTTTAGTTGTTTTCTTACAGCTGGGTTGGAGCTAGAGATTGTGAGAGCATGGGCAAGGGTGCTAGAATGGATATTGAAGGGAGAGAAGGAGAGAGCAGAAGGCAGAGAGGTAGAGAAGTAAGAGAACAGAAGGAGGTTAGGCCCAGGGAATCAGGGGACTTTTCAACTTATCTTTTGGTTATTGTGGACCATTCTCTCTTCTGATAAAATCAAAGCCGTGAATACTGACAGGATTGCCCAGTTTGAGGGAAATGTGTGAAATTCGGTGGCTTTCCCTGAGACACCAAAAAGCTGTGAGGCTTTCGGAGAGGCAAGCCTCTTAGATGAGTGGGCCTTATTTTAAGGCTTCAAGACATCATTTATTTTTTAAAGTTAACTTTGAGCAGTTTTCATGGCTTGAACATGTTACTATTTTTGTCTATAAAATGAAGTTGAGAGCACTGATTGTGGTCACCAGACCGCTGCCTGAATTTATTGGCAGGTCGTGGTCCAAGGCCTGCGTCATCTCTGCCATTTTGTTTGTGTTTGCATGCTTCTGGGAGTTTCCATTTTCAGTCTGATTCGAGGTTGAGTTTTTTTACTTTTATTTATTTTTTTAATAAACATTTTATTGACAAATCTTCACACACATATGTTCCATACATGGTGTACAATCCATGGCTCACAGTATCATCACACAGCTGTGTATTCATCACCATGATGATTTTTTTAGAACATTTACATCACTCCATAAAAAGAAAAAAGAAAAAACTCATACACACCATACCCCTTACCCCTCCATCTCATGGATTACCAGTATGAGTCTTTTTTTCTTAACAGTCATTTCCTCATGGCTGCTCTTTTAGGGTCGTAGAGGTGTGCTTGATGCCTGCAGCTCTACTTCCAGTTCTCAACTCTTTCCCCAGGGCTACTCTTTAATGCCTATAACTTCCTGAATATTTCTGTTTGAACAAAATTGCTTCAAATGAGAACATTTATCTCTTTTCTAAGACCTACTTCTTCCTGACATCCTATTTCTGAGAAAGGTGCCTGAATTACTGAGGCCAGACTTAGCTTTCTCCTCACCCTGGGTCCAATCAGCCACTTGGACATAGTCCTCACACGTCTCCAAGTTCTTCCTTCCTTTCTATTCTTACCTTGCCCTCTCATTACCCAGACTGTTGCTGTGCCCCCTTAACTGGTCTTTCTACTTCTGGTTTAACTTTCTTCAATCAGTTCTGCATCCCATTACAATTTAATCTTCTAACATCACCTTCATTATTTCTTTCCCCAGTTCCAAAACTACCAGTTACTCCCCTTTTGGCCTGACCCGCTCACCCACATTTTAAGTTCCTTCAAGTCCATCAGCCTTTTAAAATTTGCCACTAACCACTTACTTCTCGACATGAAGTCTGCCATTTAGACCAGTGGAAGCAAACCTTTTTGGGTCCAGATCTAATTGAGAGTCTGATGAAAGCTATATATATATATATATATATTCTTTCAAAAAAAAAAAAACAATAAAAAAAGCAAAAAACAAGTATGGTCAAAATTTTGCATGAGACATGTTAAGTCCAGAGTGGTGATTATTATTTCTGGATTTTGAGAGGCTGTTTTATATATATAAGCTGATATTTAGAGAGAAGAACAAAGCTGAACATGTTGGGGTTAAAGTAATTCAGAACACACAGGTAGGAAGACAGTGTCTATAGTTTAGAACCACTCTTTGAGATCAATGGAGGAAACGTTTATTTGATCTGGAACTGAAATTTTCTGTAGTGCATAATCTAATTCAACCTATCTGTATAACTTATTTGAACAATTGAAACACAGGGAGCACAGAATGAGAAAGAGGTCCTTTAATCCTGAATAGATTATTGTAATGCCTGGAAACATCCTTGAGTATATTAAGCAGATAATCAGAAAGTATTAGCAAAGTCCCCTGAGGGACAGGAGAAAGAATATGGAACTATTAAACCTTACCATCAGGGAATCCTCTGATACTGTGTCAAACTTTAGGGACACCCAAATCAATAGGCCATGCCCTCGATCATGAGGCTTACTCTTGTGAAGCTTACATAGGTAGCAGAGAAGCTTAGGCTACCTTTAGACATGCCTAAGAGTTACTTCTGGAGGACCTCTTTTGTTGCTCAGATGTGGCCTCAGTCTCTCTAAGCTGAACTCCGCAAGAGAAATCATTGCCCTCCCCTGTACGTGGGGCAAGACATCCAGGGTGAAAGTCTCCCTGGCGACACGGGATGACTCCCAGGGATGAATCCAGACCTGGCACTGTGGGATCAACAATTCCATCTTGACCAAAAGGGGGAAAATAAGTGTAATTAATAAAGTATCAGTGGCAGAGAGAGTTCAAATAGAGCAGAGAGGCTACTCTGGGAGTTGTTTTTACACAAGCTTCAGTTAGACCTTGCTACCTATCATAACCTGCCACACCTTAACCAGGACCATTCCAGCCAGTCCTAAAGAACACTTAGGGCAATTATATAAGATTCCACAAGGGTTACATGCACTAGAGTAACTTTCCAGAAACCTACAACCTCCAGATGGGTCCCTGGTCCAGATAAGTTCGGAAACCTAGAGGGCCCAGTCTTTCCAGAACATCAGCTAGTTCTATCTCCCTACCCCATATCAAAAATTTAGAATTGCCATAGCCCAAACACCCCTAAAGTTCAAAGGTGATGGTGGAGTTATACATAGAAGATAGGATTTAGCAAATGAATATGAATGCTGAATTATTAAATTGATATCTTTTTTAGTCTCCAGTATTTTTCAATTCTAAAATTGTGAAATTATAACCCGTGCCAAACTCCGAAATATACCTTACAACTAATTGTGGTGCTGTGCTTCAAAATTTTTTTGTTTGTTTTTTTCTTTTTTTTTGCATGGGCAGGCACCGGGAATTGAACCCGGGTCTCCCGCATGGCAAGTGAGAACTCTGTCTGCTGAACCACTGTGGCTCTCCCTGTGCTTTGAAATTTATAGCTTTCTTGTATATATGTTATTTTTCACAAAAAAAGAAGGAAAGAAAGTTGATTGTGATGATGAAAAAATATTTAAGCCCTCTAGCCTCCTATATTCTGGAGCAGCTAGAAGGAAAAATATGAGAGGATGGTATGGTAGCCCATGACAAACTCTGAATCTGTCCTGTAACCACTTGTTGAAGAGTGCTTTTTTATTTCTTTGCTTTGTATATATGCTATACTATACAATAAAAAAGTTTTAAAAAGTTTGCATGAACCTTGGGAATTCATGAACCTTCTAACAGAGCTTGTTTTGAGGAGTCCATTCTAGGATGACTTCTTCAATCACATGCTTTAATGTGTGCTAATTTTCTTCTCTCCCTTCTGAAATTATTTCTGTGAATTGTACCACCAACCTCTTAGTTACCCAGGTGGTATGCCCTCCTTTTCTCTCACCTCAAGCGATTGCTGCATCCTGGTGAATTTACTATGCAATGTCTCATATTTATCACTTCCTGGATATTCTTTTGACACTCTCTTTCAAAACCTTCCACTTACTTTTCTGTAGATAATTTTTTTTACTCTTCACCCCTGATTTCCCTGCCATACATTGCTTTTAGAGTTATTTTAAAAAAAAATCTTGGTTCAGAACCCACTGCTTGCTTTTCAATGAGTCCTCATTGGTTGCAAAATAAATAAAAGTTCAAACTCCCAGGATTACATTTCCTTCACACCCTGAGTCTGCTGTAACTTTCCTGTTCTATTTCTTACCACCTTCCTCATCCAACTAAGAAATGGGCTAAATTTCTTGAACTCACCCTGTATGTTTGCATATGCTATTCCCTCTGCCTGAGATTCCCTTTTTCCTGTCTTTGCCTGGCATAATGCTACCCATTTTTCTAGGGCCAGCTTAACTATCACATCCTCCCTGGAGCTTTCAGTTACTGCTTTCTCTGTTTGAATTGTAACACTGCTGAACATGGCAGATACAACACTTGCACACTTAATGCTCATCAGGATTTAAGACAGGCCTTATTATCTGAGCTAGACTTTGAACTACTAAAAGGCAAACCTAACTCAACCAACAGTATGTCTTCAGGGCCCTACAGTGCCTTGCACATGTTCGTTAGATGTGTGAACATGGCCCTGTCTCCATAGCTTTCCTTCTGCTGATCAATTTTCCTGGAACTCCTCCTGCTTTTTTCAAATCAGTAAAAAATACTGGGGATTTTTTATCTTAAAATTCTCCTTTATTTCAGGCAATTTCTCCTTAACTACAGTAATCTTTTCCGTGTCTGTGAATATGGTTATTAGCTTATGTCTCTATTATTCTTTTAGAACTTAACAAATACACTCTTTGCATTATTTGAAGTATTCCCTTGTGGGATGGGGCTGAGGAGGGAGGTCTCAGTTTGAATTCAAATAGGATTCAGCTACATCCACACAAATCCAGTAGGGTTGGTGGTGGGTCTGATTATACCAGAGGCCTACATGTGTGAGAACTGAGGTTGTTCGTGGGCAAGAACTCATTCTAAAAAAAAAAAAAGAGAAAGTAGGCACACTGAATTTGATGCTTTAGTTATTAAGGGCTTGAGCTTGATAATGGTTTGGGTTTTATTTCAAACTACTGTGTGGTTATGTGAGGACTTCGATTTATTGTTGGAGGTGGTGAGTGGGCAGTGGGGTCCAGCAGAAACAAACACATTGCAAGCCCATCACATTTTGTAAAGGCAGCCATTTCTTCTAATCCGTATTCAGTACGTATGTTTGAAACTGTAATTAGATCATCTCTCTGGAGATGTGACTCAATCAAGAGTGGTTGTTAAGCTGGATTAGGTGGAGACATGTCTCTAACCATTTGGGTGGGTCTTGATTAGATTACTGGAATCCTATAAAAGAGGAAACATTTTGGAGAAAGCTAGAGATTCTGAGAGAAAGAGAATGACATAGCCACAAGAAGCAGAGTCTACCGGCCAGCTTCATCTTCTGGAAATGAAGAAGGGAAACACCTCAAAGGGAGCTTCATCAAACAGGAAGCCAAGAGAGAAAGTTAGCAGATGATGCCGTGTTTGCCACATGCCTTTCCAAATGAGAGAGGAACCCTGACTTGTTCGCCATGTGCCTTCTCACTTGAGAGAGAAACCCTGAACTTTATCGGCCTTCTTGAACCAAGGTATCTTTCCCTGAATGCCTTAGATTGGACATTTCTATAGACTTGTTTTAATTGGGACATTTTCTCAGCCTTAGAATGGTAAACTTGTAACTTATTAAATTCCTCTTTTTAAAAGCCACTGTTTCTGGTATATTGCATTCCGGCAGCTAGCAAACTAGAACACCTTCAATACCATCTACTTTATATGTTCCAGAAATTCTCAATAGTTCTCTTCTTGTGACAACTTTCCTTGTGTCTTGTGGCTATGGGTTTATTTTTTAGTTTTAAATGTCTTTTACCGTTTCAAAGTAATATGGGGGAGAAGAGAGGTAAATATAGGCTCACTTTGCTGACTTGAACTGGAAGTGGTTTGTTCTTATTTAGAGAGAGAACTCTGAGAGCAGTGCACAGAATGAATTGCTGATGTGTAAGATCGCAGACTGGAAAACAGCAGCTACAACAATAATGCAGATGAGAAATGATGAAAGCCAGAAAGAGAGAGCATGTCACTGAAATAGAAGGGAGATACACTGTGTTGGTGGAAAGACAAGATACAGCCTGCATTTCTCCAGGCTTTATCAGTGCATGGGTAACATAAAGGTCATGCAAAGAGTAATATCTCAAGTTTCACTACTTTCTCCACTATCCAGGACAAAACCTCCGCCCTCAGTAAAATGCCCTTTCCCTATCAAGGAGTTGCCATGGCTTTTCTAGAGTACATACATCCTTTCAAACTGACACAGAAGGATAATTCATTCAGAACTGAGATAATCATGACACAACACAAGCAATGGAAGGGGCTCATTCAATTATAACAGAGAGTGAATCTTCTAAAAATGTGTTGTTATTATCTTCTTTTTTTAGTATACAAAATAAGTCACACTGAATATATTTGGTTTAGAGCATACTGTTTTTGAAAATATGAATCAGAGATAATTTTGTACTTGTCATCATAACCTGGCCAGAAAGAATCTTTTGATTCTTAGCATTACTTAAATGTTGTCTCTCTGAGTGAAATAAAGTAGTTGAGCTAATGATATTAATCAAATCTCTATTTTTCCTAGCTGGTAGCTGGTGTTTGAGGTAAATATACCCTTCTAATGTGGAACTTGGGGAGATGAGCCTGTAGGGAGTTCTGCTCTGGTGGCTGTGGGGAAGT
>PVIY010047678.1:0-17728 GCA_004026745.1 Myrmecophaga tridactyla | reverse complement strand
AGTTTTATTGAAGATAAATTAAAATGGTCTGAACCTAGAATGTAAACATTTTTTGCTTTTAACATTCAAAAATGTCCATATCATATTATTTCATGTTTTGCCCTTTTAATTAATGCTTTAAAATGCGTTAATTAAATACATATATGGGCCTCTACTCTGCTCTTGAAAATGTGGTTGGTCCTCAAGAATAATATGACATGAACTAAATCCTCCTCAAGGGACTCCATCCTATCTGAAGATTTTAGAAAAATATTCATGCAATAACAATGAATAGCATAAACAATTTAAAATTAAGGACTAATATTTGGGCTGTATTGTAAGTACTATAGAGTAGCGCCATCAAAATGGATACACGGGCTTCTAGGGGCATGCACAAACTCTCAGGAGTTTGTATAAATAGATAAATTTAAATAAATAATAGCATCATAACTTCAAATTCTCTATGTACTTTTCTTAAAATTATTCTGCCAAAAATTCCACTCATTACCCATTTTTTTAAAGAAGGACATTTCTTCTTCTTACTCAAGGTTTTTAATTAAAAAATTCATATACATTTCACTGCAGAAAATCAATAAAATATTTTTCAGCAAAAAGTATATGGTTAGGTTTAAATTTGGATAATTATAAATATATGTTCAACCAGAAAAAGGAAGAATGTAAAACTTTTCTCTATTAAATTTCCTCTATTAAACTCTATTGGAGAGTTTTCCATGCAGTGTTCTTTTTTTTAACTTTTTTTTTTCCATAGGCAGGCACCGGGAATCAAACCCAGATTTCCGGCATGGCAGGCAAGAACTCTGCCACTGAGCTACCATGGCCCATTCAAGTAGTTTTTAAATAAATGAAAGACAGTATCAAACATTTATGGCAAATAAACTCTATTGAGCACAATTTTCAATGTAACAATTTGCTTTTAATATATGATATGCTGATTAGTTTTATGATGGAAAATTTTTACATCAATTTATATACTTACAAGGGGTTAGACAGTGTATAAAATTATTTTATAGGTAGTTATGTAAAATATCTATAAATGTTAATCTATAAAAGTAACTCTATAATTCTTAAGAACATGTACTTAGAGTTCTTGGTGAAAAACCAGAGATGAGGTGGGACATAAGATGTGCACTGAATAAATAATTGGCTCTTATAGAAAAGCAGTGATCGTGTAAATCCAATTTGTGGTATGTGAATGTGAGAACACAAGGAGATCCAACCTTAAGGTAAAGAGTGTTTTAGAAATACCAGATAATGAGATTGAAAAGCTGGTGTCATGTGAAATTATGGAAGTCTTGAAAATTAAATTTGGGCTTGGTTTATGAACTTATGTTGGAATCTGCTGAAGGGTTTTGTTCAAGACTAGAATGAATAATACTTTAGGGAAACTGTGGGGAAGCATAATTAATATAATACATTTTAGCTCATAATAAATCATTATTATATTGTAGCTATCACATAAAATTTTACCAAATCACTTAAGGAAATATATTCTTCTCGGCACCATACATGTATTGGTGAAAGCATTAGGAAGTTCAGGTAAAAGTGTAAAACAAGTCAGAAATTGCCCCAGAGAAAATTTAAGAAGTATTTCTAAACACAAATATTTAGAAAATATGGTACCATTTATTGTCTACTTGGTTGGGAATGTTATGCTGTCTTTATCTGGTTAACATAGTCTTTGCATTCTATTTTTTATGACCCTACATATATTCAGGTTAGCAGATAACATACAGTCCTTTTGGGTTCTCTGGGTGTATTATTTAGAAAATACTCATTCAATATTTATTTAGATTGTGATTATGGCTAGCAAAATTCATTTTCACTTATGGTGAAGTCTCTGCTCTGAACCATGGCACCATACATAAACCAAAGAAGGACAGGAATGGACACACAAATTTTGAAGTCATTACTTTGGAGTGATGATAGAAAACTTAAGAATAAAAGTGATCTCTTAAGATGCAGCGCATATAAAGGAAGACAAAGACAAGGCCTTAGGAAATTCTCTGAAGTGAAACAGAAAATAAAGTAGTCAAGGAATAAAACAAAACAATCATCAGTTATGTTGAAAGGCATTCAGAATAATGTAATGGCAGGACAAGCAAGGGAAGGAAAAACACATTAAAGAAGGACACTGTTAATGGTGGCAAGTACAATGGAGGAAACAGGAATAGTGAGGGCAGTGGATATGTAATGAATTTTAGATGCAAATCAAGAACAGGTTTAGAACAGCAGAACAGATAAAAGCAAGACAATACAAGCTTCAAAAGTTGCTGGTAGTTTTGACTGTTCATTTGAGGGCCTCAATGTGAAAAGAAGTACAGAATTTGTATTTTGCAAATGAGTTAGCATGATTGCTTTGGTTTGCAAGCTGCCAGAATGCAACATAGCAGAACTGAAACAGCTTTCAAAAAGGAGAATTTAATAAGTTACACATTTACAGTTCTAAGCCTATAAAAATGTCCAAACTAAGGTATCCAGTTAAGGTACCTTAATTCAAGGAAGATCAATATGTCAGGAACACCTCTGTCATCTGGGAAGTCATGTGGCTAGAATCTGCTGGTCCCTTGCTCCTGGGCTCTATTGCTTTCAGCCTCTGTTCCTGTCGGGGTTCCTCACTTTGTTTTTCTGGGGCTGGCTTTCATCTCTTGGCTTCCCTTGGTTTTCTCCAAGTTCTGGCTTGCTTAGCATCTCATGGTGGCGTCTGCTGGGCTCCAAGAATCTCCAAACATCAGTCTCTGTTCCCAAGTGTTGGCATCTATGTCAGCTCTGCTCTGTTTCTGTTGGCTTTGTTATTTCTGGCTCTCTCCAATATGTTTCCTCTTTTAAAGCATTCCAATAAAACCAATCAAGACCCTCCTGGAATGGGTGGAGTCATATCTCAACCTAATCAAAAGGTCACATGCACAATTGGGCATGTCATATCACCTTGGAGATAATCTTATCAAAAGTTTCTAAACCACATTATTGAATCAGGATTAAAAGAGATGGTTGACCTGACAAGAATGAATAAGGATTGAATCATGATTTTTCTGTAACACATAATACTTTCAAACCAGCACAATGATCTAGATCCATATCAAGTTTTTCTGACCCAATGGCATAATTATTTAATTATTATTTTTGTGGCATTCTAAATAAAAGTTACTGAGCTAGGCCCTGAGGTAAGGCTGTTTCACTAGGATTTAATACATTATCTTAAACCACAAATAGGATTACATGTATGAATACTCCAAAAAATATATGGCTGATTTAAAATGATCAGAGGATGTGTGATAGATAAATCTTTCTGGAAAAAAAATACTATTCTGTACAAATGAAACATTTCTGCATCTCAAAAGTAGGAGAGTGCTGAGACAGTTCACATTAACAAGGAAACTGCATTTTGTTTTCAAGTGATAACAATTTCATTAGAACTCTGAAGACTAAGTTATATTAGTTTAAGCTAAAAATAGATGATGGACAAACTGAATAGCATTTGGGAAAAAAAATCACAATAGAAAGTTCAGGTGCAGTGAAGGTATTAGAAGTGAGGTTGATAATTCTGATGGTAAGTAATGGTAAATTTAAACAACTTAAGTAAGAGTATCTTCAGGACTATTAACATTTACATTCTGCAATTCAGGGTAACATAATATTGAACTTTGAATCTACACATGCAGAGACGGTTGAAATAGTATATAAAGAAAGCTGTAAAACCATTCTACAACATTAATTTAATTTGAATTAAGTATAAGCCTTTCCAAGTAGAAATTATTATATGAAGCTATATTTTCTCCAGACTCCTTCACATTGTAAGGTTTCACCATTCTTAAAGTTATTTATGATCACCTATAGATCAATATTTCTCTCAAGAAAATGTATTTGCACACTACAGAGTAAGACTGCAGTACATAGAAAGCCTTGATCATATTATTTATATTTTCAAAGAAAAATAATTTTCCGGGTATCAGAAATCTTTCAAATTCCCCATGGCATTTTCACAAATATTTATCTGACACAGATTGGCTAATGTTCATAGCTGTTTCATACAGGTCAGCTTGAATATCCCATATTATAGCACAGCTACCCATATTATTTTGACTTTTCTAAATGTCCTACATTAGCAGGTAGTTAAGTGTTCAAAGAAGCTGGGTAGTTAGCTATTTAGATGACTTTGTGATGTCCTTATATGGTTAAAACCTAAATTTTACTTGTTATGTTTTCCCCAAATCTGATCTCTTACACAGGTAAACTCCTTAGCTATATTGTGATGTAGGAGGAAATATATTATTGTAATTCTCTGGGTTGTTGAGATGGAACGGGGGTTGGAGTAAATGCTATGATTTGGAGCTTAAGGATGATGATAGTCATTTCTTAATGATCCTTTTAGAAACATATTTGATGCAATTAATTTTTTACCATAGAAACTCTTGAAAAGAAAACAATTTTTTGGAAAAACCTTTTTGGTATATGTTCTACCAAACAAAGAAGTTTGAAATGTTATAAGCAGTGATGTGTTGCTATTACGTTTTTAAGCAAAGAACCACTTACCAATTTACTTTATTTCATTGAGTCAAAATAGGTCTGTAGAAGAACTTCAGATTCAGATGTCACAATTTTCCATGGTGAGCTTTACAAACGTTTAATATGTTTATCAGTTATTTACATTTAAAAGAATTCATCAGTGATGGAAGGGCATGGAAGCATTGCTATCATTTATAAAATCCTTTTACTTTTCCCCCAAAATAATGAAGCAATAATTTACTATTGCTCCATTGTTTGACAAATTGTTACTTTACAATATAAATATTTCAAATATGGGATAAAAATCAAGTTGATATTGCTTGAATTCTTCATAAAATTTGGATTCTAAACTAAAATCTTTAAACAAATGAATTTGGTAAATTGCAGAACACAAAGATGAGTCAGTTTTGTCATTCCTTTATAGACGAGAAAATGGATTCAGAAGGTTTAAATAAGCTGCCCCAAACCATGCAAAAACTAAATTTGATTGACTGAATTTTGAACTCCTAAATGTTATGGTTTACTCCATTAGCGCTGCATTACTGACTTTGCTTAGTACATATGAATTTTTACTATTATTGTACTTTCATTTTAAACTTTTGCAATAGGACTTCTGAATAACTTTCACAAAGACATTTATTTTAAGGAAGAATAATAGATTTTTTGTACCAAAAATAAAAAAAAAGAAAACAGGGAGAAATTAAGACATTTTACTTAAGTTATTTCAAGCATGAATTTATGTTTATGGTCACTTTGGTACTTTATTAGAGATATAAAGGATACAGAATGGTAATTTAAAGTTAATTATAGCTCATATTATAGGACTCCTTTTGTATTCTATCTCCTTTTTATACTAATGTGTGCTGCTTTTTACAATCCTTATTTTATACTATAAACCAACATTGTTAGCAGAAATGATTATTCTGGCTTAGCTTGGATTCATCAAGGAAATTTCAGTAATCTGAAATTTGTTGAAATGATTACTTTTCAACAAATTGGCAGTGTTAAGGAAAATTAAAATTAGCAATAATTTATTATTAGTCTGAGAGCTTTAGAATAAGTTAGAATGCTGTGGATATGGATATAGGTATGGGCATGGTGGTAGGTATAGATAAAAATATAGATTTAGAAATAGATATAGGTATAGATACAGATATAAAAAGTTACAGAGACATGAAAACTTGAAGGATATTTTGGACTTGAAAATCCAAATTAAGTAGACTTAGATGCCATTAATTCGCTTAAGTAAAGGCTACACATAATTGAAAATAAAATAGGTTAAAAATAAGCTATTGAAACATCAGTTCTGCTATTTCCTCATGAACAATAGTCATACTCTTTCCTTGTTTAATTTCAATAGAGCCTTGCTTGGATTCAATAGAGGCTACTTGAAATCAGAGAAATGGCACATAGATAATGTATCAACGATATGATCATAATTAATGTTACATTTACTTCTATGTAATTGTTGTGTTGATTTAAATTTCTAGAAATAGTTTAATTTTTTTCTTTCAGTTTTTATTTTTCCTTGATAGTTCTCTAGCTTCTCATTGCACTTTTACACACAGCTGCAACTAAAACTTCAGTTGAAGCCTGTGTCAGAGCGCATGTATTTAAAAATCTATACTGAGTGCAGAAGTGATGTCCTATTCGCAGGGCCTTAATTCACCATTTTTTATTCTCCTCCGTTTCAAGTGGGTTTGTAAATCGAACACTTAGGAAAACTCCCTAGCCTATGTTTTGATTCACGTTAACACATTGCAAAGTTAGTGTCCTATTTCTTTTATTAAAGTAAGCATTGTATCCATCAAATTCTGTTTCATGTCTGCATCCAAAGCATTCAGTTAAAACTGGAGTATTTGATGCATGAGGATCTAAACATCATGCAAATATCAGGGTAATTTTATATGTGTGAGTAGGACTATAGAGATTGTTTAGGTTTAGTAATCCCTGGATCCTAGGGGATAATATTTTCCTTGGATATTATGGAGTTGTTTAAATCAGAACATCTTGGTGCATTTACTTTGTAACACTTCAATGTGCTTACTTTTTGAAAATCTTGGTTCAGCCTTTTTCCCCAGTTTCTGAAGTATGTTTGATTGTCAAAATTTATTATTTGTTCCTTTACTATATCGAAAAGGAGTTTCTTACTCGATGTATATTAACAATTTGGACGTATAAATCTGATTCCTGATATATACAAATGCTAACATTTTCACATCTAAAAGACATTCAGTAAGAATTACATGCTAATGATGATGAAAGTGGCAGAAAATCAAGTGCTAATGATCCCTTTCCCTTTTTTCATTTGTTCAATATTATGAGCAAGATTACAGAATTATCTGCAGATTTTAATTCATCTAAATTTTGCTTCTCCTTTCCTTCACTGTGCAAGTCCCATCTGTGGAGTCAGGCTTTTGCCTATTAAATATGGGGAAAGCAGGTGTGAATCTGTAGACTGGAAATTCATGAAGGAGAAGATTGATGTGATGATTTGTTTTGTATACCTGCCCAAAAGCTGAGGGATGAGTCTAATCTAATGATCATAAATAATAGACACCTTTATCAGCTGGGAAGGGAAAGGAAACCATGACAATCGCCATCAGAGGGAGGAGAACCAGCTGTTGCTGCTACCAATGAACATTCAGAGAAAAAACTGCCTACAAAATCAAAAGAGCTGGGAAGGACACTCAATATCAGACCTTTCAAAAAATTTGCTTCCCCAGTCATAAAAAATATAAACACTTTTCTAACATATATATAAACTTGGAAGTACATTAATAGTTCAAGACAAAAATAGAAAATGCGTTCTTCTTTTCCAGTGGGAAGAAATGCTAAAAACATGCTTCTGTCTTCAATCCCAAAATGGAAAATGACAAATCATTCATCATCGGGTAAATATTATTAAGTAAATATAGAACAAAACCTGTTTCAATTACTTGGGTTATTGATATCAGTGTTATCATGGTTATTGCATAATACAATTATCCTAGAAGTATGAAAATGTAGTCAGTCTGTGTTTTAAAACTCTTCAGTTTTTGCATATATTATCATAACAACAAATATTGAAATGAAGTGGACCATGTATTACTTTTACCAGATAGCAGCCAGTCAAAAGAAAATGAACCTTAAAGTCATACAGCTAATTACTGAGGGAGTCCATACCAAATGGAATTTACCTCTCCTGAGTTTTTCACTATTTCCATATCTTTTTTCACTGTGTTAAAAAAATGATATAGCATTTTTATTTGACATTAGCATTCTCTCTAAAATTTATATTTCATTACAGACTGTCATTTCTCTTTACAAATGACAATGAGTCTAATGCTTTTTTCTTCAGATAATTAAAGCTCTCTCAGAAAAGATCTCTAAATTATCATTTAGATTCACATTTACATATTCATAAACTCTTCATTTAGAAGCAGTGGTAACCTGTTCCTGCTTTCAAATAGAATTCAATTTCCATGTTGACTATGCACAAACACTTGAAATACATTGGCATTGGTAATATATTAACTTGTATTGAAATAGATATTTAAATGTACTTCGGAGCAGTTACTGAAATTGGTCACTTTTGAAAAAACAATGAAGACAAGTTGCAAACAAAATGTATGTGCTATAAAATTTTATCGAGTTAAATGAATCAGGTGGTGGTGTTAGCTACTTGGCTTTAGATCATTAGTTAAAATGCCAGGAGTTTGAAGGAAAATAGGTATTCCAAAATTATTTGGATGTAAAGGAAATTATAGTGTTGTAAATTAATGCAACTTCAAAAGGAAATCAGGGTTCTATCTCTATGGGCTGTCATTGTTATTCAAATAAAGATATTCTTGAAAGTCAAGATGTCATTTGCAAAATAATAAAATGGCCAGAAATTATTCACTAGGGGTAACAAATTTTCAATCATCTTCTCTGAAATTCTCAAGCAAATGGCAATATAAATCAGTGCAAAGTATCTTGGTGTTGTTTTAACATATTTATTTTTTTAAATCCAGAGTACTTTCTAACTGCGCTGTATTTTAATTTCATAAAGAGTATAGAAATTTCTCTGGAAATTATTTTATAGTCAGTTGCATTTATTTTTTAGAATTAGTGTTTTGATGTATAAAATTTTTTATTTAAAATAGTGTATAATGACACTTTGGATTGATCCAACATTGAGCTTTAAATAAAGTCAACCCAATTCATGTGTTGTAAATGTTTTAATTTTTAAATTTATGATGGTTTTTGAATACATAATATTTGCGAAGGCAAGTTAAAATTCAAACAGTAAATATGTTTATATATTGAAAAGTAAATCTCTCAGTCCCTTGGGACGCAAATTTTCATCAATAGAGGTGAAAACTGTTGCGAGTTTCTCTTGCATTGCTCCAGCAATATTCTTTCACTGTTTCCTTTTCTTTTCCCTTCACAGATGGTACACATTACATACATTGCTCTACAACTTGATTTTCCACCCAACATTATACTTTGGGGATAGTGTTTATGTCAGCCACAGCTGTGACACAAGGTTTTTGCTTGTTTAAGTATTTTTGCTTTTTTGTTAGATTATATTCCATGGCATGGACATACTATATTTATTTCCAGTTTTTTGTTGATGGATATTAGATATGCTTATAATATTTTGTTATTACAAACTTGTTTCAATGAATTTCAATATATCTATGTATTTGTGCACATTTGCCCTTGGACTCTACATATGAATGTAAAATAATTCCCCAAAATTGAATTGTTAAATCAAAGTATACAACAAGTTATAGTTTTGATACCTATTAAATAATTATTCTGCACCCAAACTGTATGGGACTTTTTCCTGCCCCATACCCTGAAAAATGTGACAATATCAAATTTATCATTATTAAGGTAGTGCAAAATATATTATCAATTTGCAATTAATTTATGGTCATTGAGAGCAAGAAGATGTTTCTTTAAAAATTGTTTGTATTTATTATCCTCTAATTCTTTTTCGATGATCTCCCAAGTATATTCTCTGTCATCTTGTTTTAATATTGATTTGGTAGTCCTATATTTCCTTCCCACCAATTCATCCAATTGGTGGAAAAGAAACAAGCCTGATTCATGCATAGGGGTTGCAAACATTTTTTCCAGTTCCATTTGTGTTTTGAATTTTCTTACAAAAAATGTTATCATTCAAAAATTTTATGTTTATATATACCAGATATGTCAACCTGAGTTTCAAGTTTATAAACATTTAAATATATAAATGCATAAATCCCATGATTTGTCCAAATAATTTTGTGGTACATTTATAACATTTACATATTGTACTGTTACATTTGCAGTTTAATTGTCCTGAAGATTGAGGGAGAAAAGGAATTGTTGTCTTTCCTAGAAGACTATCTAGCAATCCAAACACCTTTTATGAATTATTGACTACTCACTAATTTCTAATGCCAATATAACATATATTAAAATACATGCTTCTATTTATCATCTCTAACATATTGACTTATCTATGTACCACTAGTAAAATACACTAAATACCATAATTCAGTAATTGCCTTTAGTATCTGATAGTGACAACTACTCAATATTATTATGTTGTAGAATGCTTCTGTCCAATTTTTTCATTCAGATTTTCCACATGAAATTTAGAGTTAGTTGATATACTTCATAAACATTTTGGTTTTAGTATGAGGATAACTTTACATTTATAGATTTGTTTAGAAAGAATTGACATGTTTATAATATATGGCTTCCCTATATAACATTAGTGTGTGCCAAATCCAATTTTTCTGAGTTAAATATAGACAGATAATGATAGTTAGATGATAAATAGATGAGAGAGATTTGAAAAATTTAAATAACAAGCTTTTAAATTTCTTTTTTAATGTTGAGAAATTGATCAGTTCCACCATTATATTTAGCACCTAATATTTGTTATTAACAGAATACCACTAATTTTATATATTAAATTTTAACTCAAAACCCTTTTCTAAATTATAGTGTTGTTTAACTGTTGTTAATTTGATTCTCTCATGTTTTAATCTCTGAAATTTTAAGATGAGCAGATATTAATTACTTTGCTTCTTCCATTTCTATCTTATCAAGCCCCTTTGCCCCTCTCATCCATTTTTCATCATCTACTTGTGATAAAATAATGTTGAGTAACAATGATAATAGTGGAAAACCTTGATGTTTTTTTTTATTTTGGTGGAAAAGTATCTGGGATTTCATCATTAAGTGTGATTCCTACTTCCAGATTATATAAAATCTGTTTTTATGCCAAACAGCCAGAAAAGCCATTAGTGTAGAATACTGATCACTTAGTCTAGGGCCTGTCACTGTTCAGCCAAATTATCATTTGTTCTAGGACATTATTAATACTAATGCTGACATAGGATTTGATAATCTTAATAAAATAGTATAATTGAAGAAATTTAAATATTGACTTAAATCTTACTCTATAAAAAGAAACAGGCTCAGATAATTTTACAGATAAGTTCTTTAAACACTTGAAATAATAGCTAATTTCCTTATTATATAAACTCTTATATTGCATACAGAATTTCAATATATATCCTCAAGGTATTTTGAGAGACTTTGATTACAATGACACCAAAAATATAGATATAACATCAAAAATACAGTTCAAAATAGTTGTGTTTAAGTGCATTAAAAGAGAAATGAAAATAAAAGATTATCACAGCAATACAAGGATAATTTGACATTTAAAATATATTAAAATAGTTTCATTAAAAATTCAATGGAGAAAATGAATAAAATTATTTGATATTACAGGAATAATTCAGAAACTGTTCCTCATAAAATTTTGAATTATTAAAATAGAATGTAACTTCCTTTATTTGATAAACTGTCTTAATCTCATAAATAGAACAAACATCATGCCAAAAAGTAAACAATTAGACATTACATTGAAGGTCAAGCTAGAATAACTACTTTTTCCATATTTTTCCAGAGGTATCCAAAGCAATAAGCATAATTATTGTTATTGTTATAAAAATAAAATTAATCAAAGTAAAAATTAATAGAAGAGAAAATAAACAAACACCAAAAAAAAAATTAATGAAATAAGAGTGGGTTTTTAAAAAGATGAATAACATTTATAAAACTGTGCAGTTTAATCAGGAAAAATAACAGGATGCAAATACCAATATTGGGAATGCTAGATTCTGCAGACATTAGAATAGTAATAAGGGAAAAATGGAAAACAATTTAAATGGGCAAATTCCTTGAGAAGGAAAACTTTCTAAATTCACCCAAGAGAAAACAGATAACTGTTTATCTAATAACCTCAATTAATAGCTAAACATTTTGCCCCAAAGAAAACTTGTTACATACTGCTTAATTGTTAAATCCCTTGAAATATTTAAGGAAGAAATAATACCAATCTTACACTATCTTTTTTTTTAAAAAATAAAGGAGTGAACACTTCCCATAGATACTATCATTTCCTTGATACCAAAACTGGACAAAGACATTTCAATAAAAGAAAACTACACACCAATACCCCTTCCAAACAAGACATAAATATCCTTAACAATGATTTTAGCAAATTAACTACAACAATAGGTGAAAATGATCATTTTAGAGATGCAAGATGGATACTTTGTAAATTATTAATGGAATTCTTATTAATATAATAAAAGTGTAGAAATAGATCATCTTAATAGATGCAAAAATATTTCTTATTCATGATAAAAATCTTTCATTCAATAGAAAATAGAAGGATGTTTTACAACTGGATTAAATATATAATTTTTTAAAAATATATACAGAGGTATAACCGACAGGTAACATCATGAAGAAGCGTATTTTTTTAAAGGGGATTAATAATGGCAAACTTCCATGCTGATGATGATATAGAGAAGGAATGTTCATAAAACATGAAGTGGGGACAATTAGTGGAAGGATGACATTGATGACTGCCATGGTTAGGGACACGTGTCAACTTGGCCAAGTTGTGGTACCTGTTTATCTGATTGGGCAAGTGCTGGCCTGTCTGTTGCAATGAGGACATTTCATAGGATTAGGTCATGATCACGTCAGCTGCATCCACAGCTGATTCCATTTGTAATCAGCCAAGCAGAGTGTCTTCTGCAATGAGTGATGCTCAATCTAATCACCGGAAGCCTTTTAAGGAGGATTCAGAAGAGACAGGTTCTTTTCCTGCTTCAGCTGGTGAGCCTCTCCTGTGGAGTTCATCCAGACCCTCCATCGGAGTCGTCGGCTTCGCAGCCTGCCCTGTGGATTTTGGACTCTGCGTTCTTGCGGTCACGTGAGATACTTTTTTAAATTTTATATTTGCAAGTGTTCCCTGTTGATTCTGTTTCTCTAGAGAACCCTAACTAATACAATGAGAAAAAAGAAATAGAAAGGAGATGGGAACCCGTTTGCCACAACGTACTGGCCTCCATGAGGTGTGTGAAACTCTTCTCTTGACGTGGGAGAAAGTCCATGGTACAGATAGAGAAGATTTGAAAACGAAATGACGGGAACATTAGGAATTTCTTTTCTTATTGCTTCCATAGTCCCAAGAAAATAGAAACAAGTTATTGGCTGAGATTGAGGAGGAGGGAAGAAGTTTAAGGAAAAAAGAGAAACTGTGAAGTAACCTCTGGAGGAGTGTAAGACTGAGGGGACTAAGGAAATGCTGTGAGATGTTAAATTAGGGAGAGTGAGGATTGCTGTTCTTCCCTAGCTGTTTCCAACTTCCCAGAGTAAAAAAGAATGTGATTTAATTAGGAATGTAGTTTTGTGAGAAAGTATGAATAAAGCAGGAGGGAGAAAGGGCCTGGGTTCATAGGGAAATATCTGGCTGTAAGTACTGATTCTGTCTAAACTGAGAAAGGAGAGAAGAGGGCATCAAAGCCCATGAAAAGTCAACATGGGCAACAGATTGAGGCCAACGACTGATTGAAGAACTGTTGTGTTAGGGTGAGCTAAACAACAGAAAAGCTACCGATTAGACATTGGAAAGCTTAAATGTGAGATAAGGGAGGGGACATAGTTGTCGTAACTAATGAGGTCTTTGGCTGGATGTGACAGTTGGAGGCTGAGTTAAAGGAAGATGGACCACTGGATCCAGAGGGGTCAAGGAACAGACTGACTTTCATTTTGTTTAAAATTTATATGAATCATCTACCCTGTTTCTATAAACATCATTTTTGTGCAGGTATTGGAGGTTATTTTTCTTTACCTAAAGCTCTAATTGGCCGAATTTGTATTATGCTTGGCCAGGATCTCATATAAACACGTTTCTCAATAAGTAATTTCTGAGAACAATTTCTGCCTAGCATTTAAGCATAGCAAAGAAATGTAATCATCTGTATTTCATGGATTGTTATCCTAGGAATTAAGGGAAGTAGGTTCCCTGCTTTCATGGAGCTTATTTTCCAAGAGAAAAATTAAGCAACAAGCAAGTAACTTTAAAAAATTAATTTCAGTGAGCAATAATTGACACAAGGATCATAAAATAGAGTACTGAGAGAACGAATAGAGTTAAGGGCAGTGCAACCTTATACAAGGGTATCAAAAATGCCTCTCTGAGAAAATGTTATCTATTTTCTGGGTTGAATAAATAATAAGAAACATATACATATAAGCTATCATTCTGAAATCTCAGCCTTTATTTGTCTTTGTTTGTCCTTATATGGGTTTCCGTCTTACACAGGGGGGGAAATTGAATTGTTTCTACTCTCTCCCTGTCACTGCCTTCCTTTTGGAGGGGGCTCTACTCATGGTCTTTCTCAGACTCTCATGTCTATTTTAGGAAGAAGAAATGACTTAATAGACAGATGTTTTTAAATAGGAAACTTGATGTCCATATTCCCATCCTCTCCCTCTCTTCTCTGACTTTGAAACAAGCAGTTTGTAAGAAGGACATGGTCGGCTCCTCTTCTCCACGCTAGAAGATTTATGGGAGCTGGCTTTCTTTCTGCAATGTCTGCAACATAGCTGATTACCTTTTCTAATCTTGAGCTTCCAGTGTTATGAAACCCACTCACCCACAGATATTGGACACATTTTTTATTATCACTTTATTAGTAATAAGGATGACAGGACTGCTTCTTTAATTGTGGCCTCTTAGGTTTTATGGATCCATTGGCTTAAAAATCAGGTGGAAAAGTACAGTATTTCATATTTGGCACTCATAACTGCCATTAATTAATCAAATGTTTCCCAATTCAGGATGTAGAGATGAAGATCTTCTTAAATGTGTTTATTTTTTTGCTATCCTTACAAGGTCATGATATTACACTAAATGCTTCCAAAGATCTGACAAGAGATGCAAAAGTCTTAAAATCAATATTTATGGATATCTAAATCACTTCCTTGTTAAATAATACTCTTCCAAGGTGCTACTCCCATGAAAGTGTATTAACTCCACACATTACTTGACCATGTAGGAATTACCCCTTAGTAATATAAGTATAAATAGTGGTAAAAACCTATAGAATGAGTTAATCTCAAATTACTTAATTTTGGGCAAGAACATACTCCTAATATTTTGAGGAAGGCTGACTGTTTATAGTAAAGAATGAAGTTCAATAAAAGCAGACATTTGCCCAGGGCGGGTATTATTCAGTGTGTAATTATAAGATGAGAAAACATATGAAGTGACCTACCCTATATTACTTACCTGAGATGATTCTGGCATCAACAGTCATATCTAATGATGTTCAACTGAGACAAAAACAAAAATAATGACAAACTCTAAAGAACAATGAAAACCTGACCTGCCTCAATAAATGAAAAGTAACTCTGTGTGACAGACAGCATATAAAACTGACATCTCATCTTTTTACTGTTGTGAAAGTGACATTCTTAAAGAAAAACAAAAATAAAACACATCTCACATCTGCAACTGTAAAAATGGCACAAAATTTAACTTTTCCTTTCATTCTTTTAATTAATGTCAAAGTAATATGAAATAAGGGCTTTACATACTACATAAAATTGTACTACAAATGGCATACTGAAATTAAAGTGGCCAGACAGCAATGTTTTCTAGAAGGTATATTACTGCAGATATTTAATCTACCTTATTAATAATAAACACATACCTCGTTTTGAAGAAAAAGAATAAATCCTGTTAAGCTCCAAAGCATCTTCAGGTTCTGTTCAGTCTAGAGTAGATATATGTACTAATCTGCCTTTATGCATATTGGTAGAAAGGGATTCTATATTCATTAAGGACAAAATTATTACAGATTTTGATACTTTGTGGTCTATTATAGGACAGTGTTGAAGGTATGTCAGAAAAGGTATGTAGACAGGTATTTAAATGTACATTGTTGGGGGTGGGATAAAAAGCTGTATTCATAAGTATTGGTATACAAATAAATGCTTTTTAAAAAGATAATATTTCATTACAAGCTTAATAAGTATTTATGGTTATAAAAAGCAAAATTAATGTGTATATTAGATAATACAATGCACACAATTTCTTTATGTATACATCATTTTAATCAGGGTCATATTAAAAATAATAAAAATTCTGATATCAATTTTGTAAATAAATATTTAAAGTACATATTTTTTCTAAAATAGCAATGACAGCATAAACAAGAAAGAGACAACATGCAATGCATGAGGCTATGTTTTCAGACAAATATATTATTAATAATTAATAAATGACAGTTTAGTCTATGCATTATTTGGAGAAGTCAGAAATTGTGGTGAGTACACTAATTCATATTTGCCAATTTAAGCTGCCCATTATTTAGGAATTTAATTATTTGAATCTTTTTTCTGATGACTACTTTTGAGATTGAACACTATTCTAGGTGTTAACTCTAAACTTCCTAATGATTAGATTAGAAATCTTCTATAGCTGTTTTATTTAGACTTTAGAAATTGGAATAGATACCTAGGTCCTCAAAATTCTGACATAATTATTGGTCGACATTCATCAAATGTTAAAGTTTCTTCTTTTTTTATCGAATGGATAATTTAGTATTATGTTTTAGCCCCCTTTACTGTCTGCTGGGTGATATTATTAGTATTTCAGGAGTTTTATTAGGGTTGCTATTATAAGTTTATTTTAATGGGTGTCACTTGCAGTCTCCTTTCCCTTTGTGAAAAATATTACATTGCTTCAAACTCTATTCTCCATCCTTTGGAAGAAGTGATACTGCCCTCACTACTTTTTTTTGAATTACTGGGGGTCATATGTCATGATAGGCAGTTTCTGTCTCTGGAATTATTCTTTCCTACATGCTGTCTCTTCTTTTCCCTTTCTTGATTATTGCACGCTACTCATGTAACATGCTTCAATTCAAAACTCACTCAATTCAATCACACAAAAAGTCACAGATGTCACAGGTAAAGAGATTGGGGTCGTAGCAAGTAGTCCCATTATACGCTGGACAATGAATAACTTAAATTTATAATTTATGTTCATAAAAATCATCTTAACTACACATCCAGTTGAGAGTCCTTACTGCCACTGGTACCAGCACCCCAATTAGTATCATTCCAGTCCCCTTGTACCTCTTTTTCCTCTTCTAAAATTTTGCTTGATTGTTTGGGATTTTTTTGCTCCCTCCTTCTTTCCTCATCCATTACCATTCAGAAGCAAAGTCAAGTTCTTTGCATTTCACATGCAGAGATGTTTAAGATAATACTTTTTTTTTTCACCAAGTGACACAAGATTTATGAAGGCTATTCAGTCCATAAGGATGGCCGGATAATTATCATATTAAACACGTAAAGATTTGTAAACATAATACATCTGTTAAATGATGACTATGAACAGTAGGTAAGCCAGAATTGCTCACTTTATACTCTTTGATGAAATGCCTCAGCTACCCTAAATTTAAATTTGATCAGATAATTACTTAACATAATTTCATCTCGGAAAATGGGTAATTACACAAATAGCCCTAGATTTTTAAACTCTTTATTTTTTTCTTTTGGATACTTAGATGAGAGGATAATTTGGGTACCCTTTATTAAGCACATTGAAGTTAATGAAAAACGGAATTTCTTATTTATAACAATTATTATTTTTTAAAACATTTGAGTCAGGATTTTACAGTGCAAATAAAATGAAGTTGTAATAGTTGTAATTTTCCATAAAATAAATAGCATTAATGTCTTTAGTCCAAATACACCTGATACTTACAGATATGTAGCCCTTTTCTTAGGAAAACTAAATCTGAGTTTGCAATTCTCTATAAAACAAGAGGAGTCTATGTGCTCATTTGTAGTTCACCATTTAAGAAATATATCCATTTTG
>PVIY010047677.1:0-17725 GCA_004026745.1 Myrmecophaga tridactyla | reverse complement strand
CCTTGCAGGATGTCTACTGTTAAAGTAAGGGCTTTAATTGGAAAAGAATGGGATCCTGAAACTTGGGAAGGGGACATTTGGGTTGATAAAAATGGCAGTGGGGACATGGAAACCCTGGATTCTGCTGAATCTTTGCTAGATAGATCTGTGATGGTTTGTCCTGACAAAACACCTGCCTCACCTCCAGTCTGCCCTAAGGAAATAGCAACCCAATCCCAGGCTGTCCTGAGGAAAGAGCTTCCCAACTTCCAGCCTGCCTTGAGGAAAACAGCTTTCTAGCCTCCAGTACCCCCTGAGGAGTCAGCCATTGAACTTCAACCTAAAGAGATTAACCCTTCAGTGCCTTCTAAGCCTGTAACCTTACAGTCCTTACTCCTCTATCTAGAATTATTTATCCTGTTTCACCAGATGAAACTGCAATGGAATGCCCTGAGGTAATTGGCTTGAAAGACATTTCTAATTCTTTACATGACGCTCCTCCCAACCATCCCCATTTTTTCAAGACCTATAACTAGACTAAAGTCCCAACAGACCCCTAAAGGTGAGGTACAAAATGTCCACCCATGAGGAGGTATGCTGTACTCCAAAAGAACTGCATGAGTTTTCTAATTTATATAGACAGAAATCAGGGGAATGTGGGTGGGAATAGATATTAAGGGTGTGGAATAATGGTGGAAGGAATTTAAAATTGGATCAAGTTGAATTTATTGATCTGGGTCCACTAAGTAGAGATTCTGAAGTGGTTAGAAAAGGCATTAACAGTTTATTTGGGGGGTTGGCTGAAACATGGATCAAAAGGTGGCCAACATTACCTGAGGTCTAGTGCCAGAACTGCCATGATATAATGCAGATGAGAGGATCCAACAACTTAAAGAGATTGGAATGTTAGAACAGATTTATCATTGAAGACCTGTTCACATACCCCAGGAATGTCCAGTGGAAACACCTTTTACCAGAACCTTGAGGAATAAATTTGCGAGACTAGCTCCATCATCCCTGAAGAGCTCTGTAGTCACCCTTCTCTGTATGTCAGATATTACCATGAGAACTGCTGTCACGGAGCTGGAATCCTTAAACCCAGTGGGGATGATTGGATCCCAAGTTGGCAGAAGCCAGGTGGTAGCACTTAATTGCCAAAGACAAGGTGGACGTGGCTATCATAATGGACAACAGACTCAAAGCAGCAGTCAAAATAATGTGATTTGCAGAGACTTATGGTATTGACTAGTAGCTCTTGGGGTCTCTAGAAGTAAAATAGATGGGCAGTGCATTAAATTCTTGTTTAAGCTGTATAAGAGTTCTAGGTCAGGTGAACAGAAGATTAACTTGAATTACAAAAACAGAGAGTCATGGTCCCTTAAACAATTCCCAGGCTTAAAACAGTTTACAGACCCAGAAGCCCTTGAATGAAGGGAGGGCTGGGTACCCTTAGGGAAAGTACCTTGTAATACTGCCCAAAACTTACGCTGTTAAACTGCCTCCTAGCTTTCCTCAAGGAGACCTACAACCTTTGACCAGGTGACTGTGCATTGGGGAAAAGGAAATGATCAGATATTTGGGGGATTATTAGACATTGGCTCAGAAGTAACACTAATTCCAGGAGACCCAAAACATCACTCTGGTCCACCAGTCAGTGTAGGGGCTTATGGAAATAGGTGATTGATGGAGTTTTAGTTCAGGTGTATCTCACAGTTGGTCCATTGGGTCCCCAGACCCATTCTGTGGTTATTTCCCCAGTTCTGGAATGCATATTTGGAATCATAATACTCAGCAACTGGCAGAATCCTAACATTGGTTCCCTGATTTGTGGAGTGAGGGCTATTATGGCAGGAAAGGCCAAGTGGAAGCCACTAAAACTGCCACTACCTAGCAAAATAGTAAATCAGAAGTAATACTGGATTCCTGGAGGGATTGCTGAGATTAGTGCCACTCTTGAGGACTTGAAGGATGCAGGAGTGATGATTCCCACCACATCCCCATTCATTGCTCCTATTTGACCTGTTCAGAAAACAGATGGATCTTGGAGGATGACAGTGGATTATCATAAACTTAGCCAGGTGGTGACTCCAATTGCAGCTTCTGTTCCAGATGCGGTATCATTGCTTGAGCAAATCAACACATCCCCTGGTACCTGGTATGCAGCTATTGAGCTGGCAAATGTTTCTTTCTCAATAGCTGTTAGTAAAGACCACCAAAAACAGTTTGCTTTCATCTGGCAAGGCCAACAGTATACTTTCACTGTCCTACCTCAGAGATATATCAACTCTCCAGCACTATGTCATAATCTTGTCCAGAAGCACCTTGATTGTTTCTCCCTCCCACAAGACCCCTTGGTAACACCTCTGTCAGTGAGGAAGGCACATGGCTGGCATCTGCTGGTCCTTTGGCGTTTGATTTCAAACAGCTTCCCCAGGGGCACAAGACATCACACTGGTTCATTTTATTGATATCATGTTTATTGGACCTAGTGAGCAAGAATCAGCAACTACTCTAGGCTTTTTGGTAAGGCATCTGTGTGGTAGGGAATGGGAGATAAATTCAACAAAAATAGAGGAGCCTGCCACCTCAGTGAAATTTCTGGGTGTTCAGTAGTGTGGGGCATGTCAAAATACTCCTTCTAAGGTAAAGGATAAACTGCTGCATCTGGCCCCTCTTACCATCAAAAAAGGCACAATGCCTAGTTGGCCTCTTTGGATTATGGAGACAGCATATTCCTTATTTGGGTGTGCAACTCCAGCCCATTTACCAAGTGACCAGAAAAGCTGCTAGTTTTGAGAAGGGAGTAGAATAAAAGGAGGCTCTGTGACAGATCCAGGCTGCTGTGCAAGCTGTTCTGCCACTTTGGCCATATAATCCAGTAGATCCAGTGCTGCTGGAAGTGATCAGTGGCAAATAAAGATGCTGTCTGGAGCCTATGGCAGACCCCTATGGGAGAATCACAACTAGACCCTTAAGATTTTGGAGTAAACAATCCACTGCAGATAACTTCTCTCCTTTTGAGAAACAGCTCTTAGCCTGGTACTGGGCCTTAGAAGGTACTGAATGCTTAACCATCAACCACCAAGTTACCATGAGGCCTGAGTTGCCTATCATGAGCTGGGTGTTGACCTACCAAGCCATAAAGTTGGATGTGCACAGCAGCAGTCCATCATAAAATGGAAATGGTATATAAGAGATAGGGTTTGAGCAGGTCCTGAAGGCACAAGTAAGTTACATGAGGAAGTAGCCCAAATGTCCATGGCCTCTACTCCTGCCACATTGCCATTTCTTTCCTAGATCAGAGCTATGGCTTCTTGGGGAGCTCCTTGCAGTCAATTGAATGAGGAAGAGTAACTCGTGCCTGGCTTACAGATGGTTCTGCACAAAGTGGAGGTAACACCCAAAAGTGAGCAGCTGCAGCACTACAGTCCCTTTCTGGGATGTTCTGAAGGACAGTGGTTAGAGAAAATTCTCTCAGTGGGCACAATTTTGAGCAGTGCAACTGGTTGTTCATTTTGCTTGGAAGAACTGGCCAGAGGTGCATTTGTACACTGACTCATGGCTGTTGCTAATGGTTTGCCTGGATGGTCAAGGACTTAGAAGGAGCATGATTAGGAAATTGGTGACAAAGATGTCTGGGGAAGAGTTTTGTGGATAGATCTTTCTGACTGGGCACAAAAACAGATACTAGTATCCCATGTGAATGCTCAAGAGAGGGTGACTTCAGCAGAGGAAGGTTTAAAAATCAAGTGGATAAGATGACCCATTCTGTAGCTACAAATCATCCTCTTTCCCCAGCTACTCCTGCCATTGCCCAATGGGTTCATAAACAAAGTAGGTGTGGTGGTAAGGAAGGAGGTTATGCATGGGCTCAGCAACATGGACTTTCACTCACCAAAGCAAACCTGGCTATGGCCATTGCTGAGTGCCCAATCTGCCAGCAGCAGAGACCCACATTCAATCCCCAGTATGGCACCATTCCTTGAGGTGATCAGCCTGTATTTGGTGGCAGGTTGATTACATTGGACCACTTCCATCATGAAAGGGGCAGTGATTTGTTCTAAATGGTTTGAATTTTTGTTTGCTTGTTTTTTTGATTGATTGAACCCAGGTCTCCCACATGGTAGGCAAGTATTCTACCAGGAATGGCCTTTTGAAGATCCAGTTATGTTGCCAACTAGGTGGCAATGACTTGCAAGGCTGGGACAACGTTCTCCGGGAGGCTGTGTATGCTTTGAATCAATGTCCATTCTATGGTGCTATTTCTCCCATAGCCAGGATTCATGGGTCCAGGAATCAAGGTCTTGAAAGGGGAGTGGCACTGCTCACTATCAGCCCTAGTGATCCACTAGAAAAATTTTTGCTTCTTATTCCTGAAATCTCAAGCTCTGCTGGTCTAGAGGCCTTAGTTCCAAAAGGAGGCATGCTCCTACTAGGAGACACAACAATGATTTCATTGAACTAGAAGTTAAGACTGCTACCTGGCCACTTTGGGCTTCTCATGCCACTGAATCAACAGGCACAAAATGTGATTACTCAGCAGGCCACGGTGGCTCAGCAGTTAGAGTTCTCGCCTGCCATGCCGGAGACCGGGGTTCAATTCCAGGTGCCTGCCGATGCAAAAAAAAGGGGGTGGGATTACTGTACTGGCTGGGGTGATTGATCCTGACTATCAAGGGGAAATAGGACTGCAACTACACAATGGAGGTAAAGAAGAGGTTTCCTGGAACACAGGAGATCTCCTAGGGCATCTTTTAGTAAGGCCATGCCCTGTGATTAAGGTCTATGGAAAACTGCAACCATCCAATCCAGGCAGTACTATCAATGGCCCAGAAACTTCAGGAATGAACGTTTGGGTCACCCCACCAAGTAAAGAACCAAGTTGAAATGCTTGCTGAGGGTAAATGGAACATGGAATTGGTAGCGGAAAAAAGGTAGCAATAAACATGAACTACAACCCCGTGACGAGTTTTAGAAATGAGATCTGTGATGGTATGAATATTTCCTCCTTGTTTTGTTATAAGTATGTTTGTATTTGTACATAAAGCAAATGTCTTGATTTCTTCTTACCATATGACATAAGTTATATTGTTCATGTTATAGTGTTTAAATTATGGGATATCAAGTTTAAATGTTACATAAAGACTTGCATCCTATTCTGGAGAGATTTCATGCATTCTGATTGTATGCAGGACAGTTGAGTATTGTTAGGCAAAATATATGTCTGTTATTGTGTTCTGTTTAGAAGTTGTGTGTTTTAAGGTGATGTCTATAGCTGCCAAGTTAACAAAGTGTGGACTGTGATGGTTAGGTTCTGGTGTCAACTTGGCCAGGTGATGGGCCAGTTGTCTGGTCAGGCAAGCACCGGCCTAACTGTTACTGCACGGATATTTTGTGGCTGGTTGCTAAACCATAAGTTTGGTTTATCAAATCTTCGGTCAGTCAATTGTAGCTGTGACCGAGTACGTCTACGATCTCACAAATGAGATAACCCAGTCAGTTGCATTTGATCCAAGCAGTTGAAGACTTTTAAGGGAGAAGAGAGAATTTTCACCGTTTCTTCAGCTAGCCAGCCTCTACTGTGGAGTCCATTGAGACCCTTCATCTGAGTTGCCAGCTTCACAGCCTGCCCTACAGATTTGGGACTCTTGCATTCCCACGGTTGCATGAGACACTTTTACAAATGTTATATTTACAGATATATCTTGTTGGTTCAGTTTCTCTAGAGAAGCCTGACTAATACACTAAGTAACCATTATTATTTATGATAGTTTATAGTGCTTAAAAGGACTGGTTTCTCTGTATTGGCATTCTTTTTATGGTCTTGGATGCCGTGCCAACACTACTATAAACAAGAGAATCCTAAAATAAATGCAGTGATTTTGAAAATTTTTACCCCTAACAACCCCTTTAATTTTTCTCTCCCTTGTGCAAGCCAGATTTTTAAGAGATATCCTATGAAAATTATACTTAATAATTAACAAAATGAATCTGCAACACATGTAGTGTCTGATTACCATGAAATGTCCAGTAGGAATTCATACAATTTAAGAAGAGGCAGAAATAATAATAATAAGGACATATCAAGAAACTTACCCTATGCTTGGCACTGCCTACGTGTCTTCCCTGAATCAATTAGGTAAGCCTAACAGCCATTATATAAGGTAGCCATTACTAGTTCTGTTTTGCTGATGAGGACGAATGTTCAGAGAGGTTGAGTAGGTTGGACAATTTTCACAGCTAGCACCTGTGGCGCTGCAATCAAATTCAGGCAGTCTGGCTCAGGACTCCAATTGTTCAACCTTCACAATGCATAGTTGACACTTGAATTAAACATTGTGGTTAATTGAATACAAATGAGTGATTTCCATTAGATTTCCTGAAAAATGAAAATAGCTTGTAGATATCTATTACCACCTTTACGAATACCTAAGTAGAAGCCTCTGCTCTAAAACTTAGAATACTGATTAGTGTCCTGAGCCTTGCAGTGAACAAATTCTGCATAGTCCTGAAGGCATCATCATTAGAAAGCCCAAAGGATGCTAAGATATTACCAGAAACAACCAGGCTATGTGTGTAAAATTAGAGGCAGCGCTACACAGTGTGCTTGCAACCTAACCAGAATTTCACTTTTTAAATGTGGGCTTGTTTAAAAGAGAAACACTTCTCCCAACAGCTTACTGTCGTGCAAATATGTATTTAGGGACATTTGAAATTGTTCTATTTACTTAGTCATCATTAATGGCTACTTTGGATCTATGACAGCTGGATGTGTAAATATGGCTCTTAGTTCTTTCTCAAGGTATCAAACTGGTCCAATAGACCATAACAGCTTCTTGAGAGAACAGGATTTCCTGGAAGCAAAATCTGTGGGGTATCAAACAGGGCTTACAGTGCTTTAGGAGTTTTTAATTAGGCAATTTCATGGAGCGCCCCTCGGAGCTTTATTTCAAAAGTTATCAGGAAATTTGGCTACAACTAAAATCTGAATATTAATGAACTTGAAAGCCAAACACTGATTTTTTATGCAATTTTATTAAGATATATTCACATGCCATATAATCGTCTGAAGTGCATAATCAATGGTTCACAGTATCATCATATAGTTGTGTATTCATCACCACATTTTCAGTATTCAAAAAAATATATAAGAATAAAAATAAAAATGGAAAAGAACATCCAAAACATCCTATAGCCCTTATATTTTATTATTAACAAACAATAAAATCATTCTCTATTTTTTGCCCTTATTATTTTTTACTCGTCTGTCCATACACTGGATAAAGGGAGAGAACACTGATTTTTAAAAGCTGAAAGCAGCGTCAGAATGATTTTTTATGGGCAATAAATAGATAATAGGCAAGGAGATATCATTTAAAAAGAGTTTGTGTGCAGCCAAATCAAATATGCTAGGCAGTGAAGCTCTGATAATTCTGATTACTGTGTAGTAAAACAGCAATTTTTTTATCTTATCCTGAAGGAACATAGATATTATTCCAACAGTTTATAGTACATTGAGAAATGATAAACTTGACTGGTAAAGTTCACCTCTTACGTCCTCTGAGATCTGATATCATATGAAAATTCTTCTCTTCTGTATTCTGTCGATGGGACTCCAGCACGGCCTACGGGGCCCAGCTCAGCTCCCACCCCTTCAATAAAACCTTCCCCATCACTCTTTGCTCTGCGTTTGTAGAGCTTGCAGGTCTCTAGCCCCTCATCTGTGCCTGTACCACTCATCTGGCCCTTACCATATGCCATCTCATGTTATCAGCTGTTATTTTATGCTGTAGGTCTTGTCTCCCTCATTTACTGTAACGCTTTGATTAGCAATGAACTCTTACTCACACCTATTCCCATGAAGCACTTAAAACAGTGATTTGCCATTAGTAGCATGTTCTACTCTTGGAGCTACTTCTCATATAGATTATCTAACGTGGTTCTCTTGGTATCCCTGTGCGGTAGATTGGATAATTTTCATTATCCTAATTCATGTCCAAGGAAATTATGATTCAGAGACTTGAAGTGACTGTGCCAAAATATGAGACACTTGGCTTGGACTTGTCCAGGCCTCCTTTTATTGAAAAAATTCTCTTTCCTCCCCTCATTCTTTATCACTTATTAAATATATCACTAAGCTAAGGGTCCCTTAGGAAAAGAATCCTCTTACTCTCAAGGCAAAGAGTGTGAGGAGAGAGAGAGAAAAAATGCGTATGAATCACAAAGTCTGCTTTTCCCATTAACACAAGTGGGCAGAAAAAAATTTGCCACAAAACCACCCAACCTTCCTTCTGTGTTTCCTTGGTCAGTTCTAGGTCTCTTTCTCCAGTAAAACAGTGTAAAACTGCTACTTTACTTAAACTTCTGACCCTATCATCTACCCCCTCATTGTCCTCCTTTTTTGGATTTAATAAAAAGTATCAGGGGGAAACTCCCTCAACAACTTCCTACCTGCTATACAAAGGGCTGGAAGTGGAGAGGAGTGGGTATGAGTAGGGACAGAAACCCCTGTCTTCCGGACAAGAGACCAGGTGGCTGAGCGTGCATGTGTCAGCGGAGGAGACTCCACCCTCTGCATGCACAAGCACCAAGGGTCACCACCTCCAAAGAGCCACACAGCATCTGGGGAAGCTGAGGCTAGCAGACACACCCCCTGATGGATCACTGAAACTTTAGGGAAGGAAGGGAGATGGAGGAACCCCAGTTTGAGAAGAGGGTCTCATTCTGTGGACACTTGATGTTTACAGGCCTGTTTCCACAACCTTTCTCTCACTACAGGGACTTACAAAGCAGAGTGTGAAGCTTGGAAAAGCATAGTTAGCTTAGAGAAGACAAAAGCAATGCTCTCTTGTTGGGGCTGGAGGGTGCAGGAGTGAGGAATGGAACGGAGGGAGCATAGAGAGCAAAAGAAAGAATGGAAGAGATCAACGCTGGGGAGAAAATGTTAACAGCTTTTCATTGAGACGTGGATAGCTCAAATGAGAGTTGTCACTACCCCATATGGATGGACCATAACTAGTTTTTTGACCACCTTGATACTGTTGTCCTCCACCTTTCTCCCCAATCCTGTAGGCTGGGTATCATCTAGCAGTGACTAGTAAGATGATTTAATTTAAAAGAGAGTAAGAGAGAATGATTTTTTTGTGTGGTGGTGGTGGTGGTGGTGCATGGTCCAGGAATCGAACCCAGTTCTCCCACATGGAAGGTGAGCATTCTAACCACTGACCCACCCATGCACCCGAGAGAATGATATTTTATCAACAATAATGGAACTCAAGTTGAAAGGCACTCCAAGTTTAGAAGTATGATCTGTTTGCAAAGATGAAGAGTGCAAAGAAAACTTTGGAGCAGGATCTTTGGAACTGTATGTCAAGCCAAGCTTGTGCTTTAGCCCTTAGAGAAGTGATAAAACCCTAAATAAAAAGACATATAGACACAGAGCAAGATTTGCATGCAGTACAGTTCTATCGGCCCCACATACCCCCCTCTCTGCACACATGTACTCTCTCTGAGATGCACAAATGTAAACATACACCCATTCCAGTTTACTCCACTGCTCCTAGATCTGAATCTGGAATCTAGAATCTAAGGACAGGAGCGCTGAGCAGGCTTAGGGAAGAGGCACCTTTTACTGCTCGGGGTCAGATATAATCTAAAGGATCCCCACTCAAAAATGAGTACGGAGTCTGGAGAAAAATATGCCACAGGTCTTGAGTTCCTGGAGCCTTTGAACTCCAAAAGCAGTGAGGGATTCAGGCCACATTTCCTTGTACTATGCTACTATGATAAAATGTATCAGAGATAATGTAAGGCTATTAGTCTGGAAAAGCCAGCAAAGAGTTGGAACTCAGGAGGCCTAAGTGCAAACCTATTCCTCTTCTCTAAACAAAGCACTTTCCTGTGTGTCAGTTTCCCCTGCTGCAAAGTGGATTGTGTTCTCCTGTGCTTTGAGTCATTGCTTCTCAGTACAGTTGTATAAAGAATTTTTCCCCCCACAAGGCTTGGTTAGTGGAAGTCTGGCTGGAATTTAGCCCCTGTGCCCCCTCAGGCAGGGCACTTAAGCAGTGCACAAACTGCCCAACTGGACAGGGAAGTCCTGACTAAGTAGATAATTGTCTCCTTGCCTACTGCTAAAATAACTCTGCTTCTCATGGCACAACTCACCCAACCCAGTCAAGGCATTCTTTCTAATGCTCATCTTGCATAAGAATACCTGTTTTTCTCCTGAGGCTACCAGAATGACATGTGGGAATGAAGTCATTCCTTCTCTACTTAAAGAGGAGTGCTTGGCTCTCTGTTCACTCTGCCACCTATGCTAACTCAGCTGAAGGCTCTCGGAGGGTCTCTATTGCAGTTCCCAGTCCAATGCGTTTGGAGTTTTTTAGTTCATGTCACATCTTAACCCAGCATCTAAGCAATTAAAACCCTGTATCTATTGTCAGTATGTGATTATCATCTGGTTTGCTCAGATCTTTGTTTTGCATGAAATTATTACTTCTCCTTTATAGGGGATCAGACATAAAGGTAAACAGCCAAGCAGCTGAGATTTTGCTAAGCTGTGTTTACCTTGGATGACAGGATTCAGTGCTTTGCTGGACTGTGAAAGATTTTCTTAGCCGCACCTCTGCCCGGGCTGTCTTGTTCTGCCCTCTCTATCACTGGGGAGAAATCCAAAATATTTGTCTACCCAGTGTTGCCGAATTCTTTCCTTTATAAGAGCTTAAGGTCAAGGTTGGGAGAACAATGGCCCCAGTTAGGAGAAGCACCCAGCAACAAAATGTTGAGGTCAGCTATCCTGGGCTTCTTTCTAAGGGTTTGGGACTGGCTATTCACCTATCTTCTGAAAAAGAAACGTTTGGCCAAGGACAGAAAATTCTGGTTTCTCTAAGTAGCAGATTAAAAGGAGAAACAAAATAGAGTACAAAGATCACTGGGCTAGTTGTCTGGAGATTAAGGTTCTATTAACCAAGGCTATTTTGCTTGATTTCTCTGAGTCATATCTGTAAAACGAGGCAATACAATTGAATAATTTGGAAGTTTCCTTCCAGTATTTGATTGGAAGGGTCTATGACATTTGGTGGCTTCAGCAATGTATTTTCATCTCTTTTGAGCGAAATTTATGGAGTTAGGGAAAAATGCATATTGAAACAGCGGAGTTCATTTGCAATCTAAATTTTTAAATGTGGGGAATCTTTGTAAAAGTTAATTACATGTAAGTACATTACATGTAAGTACATGACAGTGCAGAAATAATGTGTTGTGGGCTTTAAAATATTTTAATTCAATTGCTATTTACTCTCCCAGATTTAGATAATGGATTCCTATCAATCACAAAAGACCAACAAATCAATAGAAAAATAAGGAAAGCTGTAAACAGACTGTTCACAAAAGGAAAATACTCTTAAACATGTGACAAAATAGACAGTCTCACTCACTATAAGATAATACAAAATAAAACTACTCTGAATAACCATTGACCACTACTAAGATTAGCAAAGACCAGAAAGTTTGGTAGCATAGCCTAAATTATCCACCAATAAGGGATTGTTTAAATAAATTATGCCACATCAATACAATAAAATAATATACAGCTGTGTGAAAAGAAAACTAAGGATACTTTCTCTATGCTGAGACTGAAAAGTTTCCAAGAAATAGGTCACACTGTATAATAAAAAAGAAGGTACAGAACGCTGTGTACAGCATGTTGCCATTTGTTTGATTTGAATAAATAGTTGGCTTGGAATTCTTCTTCAGTTAAATGTTTTCTCTCTGGGCTTCTCACTGGGAATGGGATGAGTCCGCTGTCAGGACTTTCTTTAGGGTGTTAGATAAGAGACAGGGCATTTGTGTATTTCCCTCTTCACAGGGGCCACCTGTTCCTTTCCTCCCTCTGTTGTCTGTTGAGGTCGTGTAGAATGGAGTCTCTTCACACGTGAATGAGCAGCTCCCTATGCCTCTGCCTGCAGGGCAGGTGCTGAGACTTACATCCAGGGCAGACTTACCCGCAGGTGCTGAGACTTACATCCAGGGCAGAAAAGGATGCCCAGAAGGGAGGAAATGGGGGTGGGCCTGGGAAGAGCTTAACTGGGGTAGTTATTCTAGAAAGGGCTTCAGAACTAGAAAGATTGGCTAATTAAAAGGGAGCAGAGAACTAGTAAGTAATATCCATACCTTTGATGGAACTATTGGGAAATGCATTACAAAGAAATTGAAGCCCAAATCCAAGACTGTCTGCGTCAGCTGAAATCAAGAAAATAGTTCATTCGCTTTCATTCCTTACCCTGATAATTTTCCCTATGGCTCAAGGTTTCTCCTTATGTTTGAGATCCAAAGCCTGGAGCATCTCTGAGTTCCATTGGAAAGGGATGGCCTTTGCCTCTGAGGTTTTGGTCTCTGACTTCACTGATGAGCTGTTTCTGATAAGGCAAATTCAGCCTGTCTCCCCCCAACCCCCTCCCCTTTCTTATTTTCCAGTAGTCATTGTTTTCTTTCTTTCTTTTCCTTCCTTCCTTCCTCCCTCCCTCCCTCCCTCCATTCCTTCCTTCCTTCCTCCCTCTCTCTCTCTCTCTCTCTCTCTCTCTCTCTCGTATGCTGTATGGTGGGGGTCACATTTTATTCTTTTTCTAGGCAAGTACCCCATTATTGCCTCACCATTTGTTACATTTAGGGTGGGGGGGAAGGGCAGTGCAAAGGCCAGGAATCGAACCCAGGTCTCTCACATGGCAGCTGGTGGGAATTCTACCACTGAACTACCCTTGCTCCCCCCAGTACTGTCAATGTTTTAATCTTCCACAAATAAATTTTCTGATCTTCCAAAGGGGCTTTGGGAAGGAGGGAGTTATTATCAAAAGAATTCTTTTTGGAGTAATTGTGCACCTTGGAGGTCTGAACATGGGTGGCCAGAGGAAGTAAGGTTGGGGTGCTGCTAGTCCTGATTCCCTTGCTGCCAGGTCCCTTGAGCTACTGAAGCATCATCACCCCTGTCCATTCGGCCCCTCCATTCAGTTCTCCCCTGGGTATCCAGTACCTGCTCCCTTCACTTTCCCTTTAGAGGACTTCCCTAACTGCTGCTTCTTGTTGCGAGTTTCTACCACATCATCCCTTCCTGCTTTTCCTAGCCGCTGCTCACACCTTTTAAACAGTTCCTCTACTAAACTTTCACATTATTCCTTCTGAGAGTGAGCGTGCCTTATGCTCACTGCCGGGACCCCTGATGGACAGACCACACTTACAAAGCAAAGAATCATCGTTGGCTGTCAAAGTGTGTTAGGTTTTTGATCAATAAGGTTCTCCTAAAGCGAGTTCTATTATTACCCAGACTGTTGGACAGAAAAGTTTATTTTTGCCTGGAAACTTCCAGATCTATGAAATAGCATCTAAGCATATTCAAGGCCATTCATTCACATATTTGATCTAGAGAGCACTTACTTGGCAACTGTTGTAACCCAAGCCCTGGTTAGAGCCCAGCGGGTATATATAAAAAAGTAAAATACAGGATCTCTGCCTGCAGTGTGATTTCATATTATTGGTGGAATTAAGACGCTCACAAACAAAAGAAAACGCAAGGCAAAATATGAAGTGTTGTTGTAAAGCTGACTTAAGAAATCTAGAAGCATAAAAACCAGAAGAGTTTGGTTTTCATATTTACAGACGAGATCACAGGACGTTAAGTAACTAGTCTGGGTTTATATCGGCACTTATACCTGAGCCCAAGTCTCTGTCCTCCAGGGCGGTGCTACTTCTCTACCATCCTGCCGCCCCTTTAGCAAATATTCCATTTACAATGGCGAGGTCATATTTCATGAGGTTCGTCTAAGTTTTCTGGCTGGTTGAGACTTCTAAAAAACATACAAAGATTCATATATGTGTCAATGAGGGTATATTATAAAAATATAGCGCAGGTACTGTAGAGACACAGGTGTGATATATAATGTTAAAAGGACTCGGTCAGGAACCAAAGAGAGGAAGCTGACCCACAGCCTGGGGGATTTCCTCGGCCTTTTTCTGGCTCCGATAAGGCCACCCCCAGGGATTTCTGGTCATTATGTGACTTGGCCTTTTAGAACTTTTGCCACTCTTTTGTGGCTGCATCATTGAGCTAACCTTCCTGTCCCTGGTGGAAGCGTCAGGAGTAATGTGGCTCTTAGGGCCAGCGGAGAGAGCAAGAGAAGGGAAGCAAAGAGAACAAATGCTTTCCTGAAGGTAACAGTTGCTGCTGACTTTTCATGCTTCCTTGTGGTGACATTTCTAATTAGAATCATCTTTACCTTCTGACACAGCCAACCAAAAGTCTCCAGAGAGCACCTGCCATTTCTTGGTAGCGTTTCCAAAGACTTTTGAAAGAATTATGAAAGAGTATACCTTAGGAAAAGTTCAATTTAACTGAGAAATAAGAAGGTAGAAACTTTTTAAAAAGAAAGTACTTTTTAAGGTAGAAATGGTGAGAAATAAAGTTATATGAGTACTTATGTATGAATTGACATCATTAAAATAAGTGAGTATTTGGAAGCCATTAAAAGTGATCAGTAACTAAAGTATTAAATAACAAAAGCATGTAAGATGGGGTCTGTTGAAACTTTCAGAAGTCCATGGTCATGCAACATAGTTTGAAAAAGAAAAGGAAAGGCACTGTGGCCTTGCATCTCCTGACAGGGCACCCACTGGCCTTAGCCAATCAGAAGGCAGGTGTGTCCATTACACAGCACATACAGGTGAGGGTCTTCCCAGGCCCTACACCTGTAGTATTTGTAGAATGGGGCAGTTTCCATTTACTACTTTGCCTGGTTATTTATTGATTTAGCATGTATTTAAGTAGCTAAAAATGCATTTGTATTTTGACTATCTAAGAAGTGATAAACACAGATACAAAATAGATCCATTTGTGACCATTTCCATTTTCCTAGACCTGAAACCTGAGACATGAAATGTAATCAAATTTTGTAATCAAAGATATGATAAATAAGGTTAAAAGGGAAAAAGCACAACTGAGTTTGGTTTATCATAGGCGTGCCATATTTAACAATAAAAATAACCGTATGGACATATTAAAAAAGCAAATAGAACAAATGATCATCTTCATCGATTCCAAAAACGCTTTGGTAAAATTTGACATTTATTCACAAAACAAAAGAGCTTTTTGGCACACTCTGAATAGAAATTAGATAAAGTCTATTTACCAAAATGCCAAAGCAAGCATCATAACTAATAGCCAAACAGTAAAAATATCCTTATATAATTAGGAATAACTTAAGGATGTCTCCAGTTGCTTCATTTAGTGGAATCTCTACCCCACTTAGTAAGACAGAAAAATAAATAAATGGAATACAGAAAAAAAGAAAATAGTCAATGCAAACAGTATAAATGTCCACATAAGAAATTCAAGACACTCTTACATACCTTTAGAACCAATAATAGGTATTGAATAGTTTATCAATTATATAAAATGGACAGCATTCTATATACCACAACACGGAAGTTGAAAAATACAATTTGCCAAAAAGTGACTTGCAATTGTAACAAAAAAGAATAAGGTACCTGGGGAAAAAATTAACAAGAGATGCTTAAAAATTTTTTAGAGAAAATTATGAAATGTTACTGAAAGATATAAATAAAACACAACTAAATAATAAACAAAATTCTCCTCCAAATAATCCCTAAATTTAATACAATTTCAGCTAAAGTTTTCAACATGTTTTTTCGCAAATTTGATAAACTAATAAAAAAATCCTACTGGGGAATAATGGGACAAAAATAAACAAGAGGAAGCAAGAGGAAGAGAGCTTGCTCTATCAAATATCAAGACAAACTCTGAATCTATGGTTATAGAAGCAGTTTTGATATTGACAAAGGGATATTGTTGCAGACACAGTTTCTAAAATGGACAACGGAGAAACAGAATACTTGGGGACTTGAAATATGACAGAATTAGTACTACAAATCAGTGGAAAAGGATGAACTTGTCAGTAAGTGCTGCTGAAACATTGGCTGTAAGTAGAAGAAAGATAAAATTAGATCCCTACATGATTCACAAAGGGAAACTCTGTATGGATTAAATAACTAAATATGAAATCAAAATTGTGAACTATCTAGAAGAAAATAGAGAACAATATCTTTGAGTTCAGGTAGGTAAAATTTCTTACACAGGAAATAAAAACACAAATCATGATAAAATTAATAAATTAGGCTTATTAAAATTAAAAACTTCCTTTCAATAAAAAGATAGTATAAAATAAGATACAAAGAAAATCCACAAAACAGGAGAAGAAATCTATAATCTAGATTATTAGGAGGTAGAGAACTTCTAAAAATCATTAAGTCAAAGCAAAAACTCTAGTTGAAAAGTGGAAAAATATTATGAACAGGCAATTCTCAGAAGAGGAAACCCTAAAAGCTAATAAACTTATAAAAGTATTTTCAACCTCACAATATTCTAGAAAAAGAAAGATTTTTAAGTAGTTCCATATATTTTATTCCTACAAAGATTGGAAAATTTTCAGTCTAATAACACAAAGGGTTGAGGAAGATACATGGAAAAAGAAACTTTTATCTCTTGATGGCAAGTCGGTAAAATGGAAGGATTACTTTGGAGAACAGTTTTGTAATATCTAGTAAAATGAGAACTGAGCATACCTTCTGACTTAGCAATTCCATTTTTCTATTTTTAATGCAATTTTATTGAGATATTTTCATACTCCACACAATCCATCCAAAGTATACAATCAATTGCTGACAGTATCATTACATAATTGTGCATTCAACACCACAATCAATTTTAAAACATTTTCATTACTCCAAGAAAAAAAAAAGAATACCCAAAACATCCCATGCCCCTTATACCTCTCCCATCATTGATTCCTAGCATTGGTGTGGTACATTTGTTACTGTTTATCAAAGGATATTAAAATATTACTGTTGAGTATAGTCCATAGTTTGTAATAGGTGCATTTTTTCTAACATACCACTCTATTATTAACTCTTTGTAAAACGTTTCATACATTTGTTCGAATTCATGGAAGAAATTTCTTGTATTTGTACTGTCAATTACAGTCATTGTCCACCACAAGATTTACTGAGTTATACAGCCCTATGTTTTAACCTCTGGCTTTCCTTCTGACATATATGACTCTAAACTTCCCCTTTCAACCACATTCACACACAATTCAGCACTTAATTATGTGCACAATAATGTATGACCATCGCTTCTATCCACTTCCACTCATTTAAATTCAACCTAGTTAAAAATTCTGTACATCTTAAGCAGCTACTTCCCATTCTCTAGCTTCATTCTACCTCCTGGTAACCTATATTCTAGATTCTATGAATTTACCTATTATAATAGTTTATGTTAGTGAAATCATACAATATTTATCCTTTCATGTCTTACTTCTTTCATTCAACATAATGTCCTTAAGGTTCATCCATGTTGGTGCAGGATTTCAGGACTTCACTCTTTCTTACTGCTGAATAATATTCCATCATAGGTGTATACCACATTTTGTTTATCCATTCATTGGTTGATGGGCACTTGGATTGTTTCCACCTCCTGATAATTGTAAATAATGCCACTATGAACATTAATATGCAAATGTCTGTTCTCATCCCTGCTTTCTGTTCTTTGGGGTATATCCTGAGTAACAGGATTGCTAAATCATAAGGCAACTCTACACTTAGCTTCCTGAGGAACCATCAAACCATATTCCAAAGCAGCTGAGCAATTCTATTTTTGGCACATCTATCCTAAGTCACA